>JAJLVB010000017.1:71230-119688 GCA_030570135.1 Pichia deserticola | reverse complement strand
GACAGCGATGCATGTGCTTGTGCATGTCACGTGCATGTGCGCGCGCGGTGTGTATGTCACGTGCAGCCGCTCTTCCAATTTGAGGAGGCTGTTTATTTATTTATTTATTTATTTATTTATTTATTTAAATTAGCGAATAAAGAAATTATTGACTCATCCCGCATCATCGACCGGTGACAGCCGGCTATTATTAATTATTAATTTAATTAATTATTAATTAATTATTAATTAATTATTAATTAATTATTAATTAATAGCCTCTTCAGCCACGCAAGGAGTTTAAAACACAGAATTTAATAAATATATTAATTACGCGGCGATAATTATATAATTATATTATTTTACTGTATATTATAATAATATAAAACAGAAATGCATAAATGCATAAATGCATAATCCCGGTTTGAGCCGGTCTGGCTATGGCGGCGATCTATTTTAATTAAATCACTCGGCTATAGCAACAATTTAGACTAAATTTCGCTCTATTTATTTTTTTTTTTTAACGTCTTCGGATCATCTATCTATTTATCTATTTATCAGTCAATTGATTTATTTATTTATTTATTTATTTATTTATTTATTTATTTATTTTTCAACATTTTAACATTTTCTATTTCATTCCTTCTTTGTTGATTGTTGTTTGTTGTTTTAAATATACTTTTCGTTCCCCTTTTTTTCTTACTTTATATTATATCATTATTATTATTATAATTATATTATAATTGACAAAGTATTAATATTAATCACATATCAATACTTAATGTCTTTAACTTTATCAACTCCTTCTACTTCTTATTTACCTATAAATCATTTCATTTCAACAAATAATAATAATAATAATAATAATAATATGAATCAGTTAAATAATATAAATAATTTAAGTAATTTAAATAACTTAAATAATTTAAATAATTTAAATCAATTTAATATAAATCCTTTAAATTCAATTAATTTACCTGTTAATTCTGTTAATCCTTTAAATTCTGTTAATACTAATAATAATAATAATAATAACAATTCATCAAATTCAAATTCAAATTCAAATTCTCCAAAAAATTTAAATTTAAATTTACCTTCAATTTTACCACCTTTAAATAAATCAAATTCAACTCCAAATATTAATTCAAATATTAATTCAAATAATAATATTAATCAATCAATTAATTATCATGATTCAAATAAACTAAATGATGAAATACCTTTATCAAATGCTGTAAATTTAAATGTAAATTTAAATTTAAATAATAATAATAATAATAATAATAATAATAATAATAATAATAATACTAATTCTAATAATAATAATAATATTAAAGAAAATAATTCATTAAATCATCAATTACAATCTCAAAATTTAGTTATGTTACCACCTTTAGCAACTCCTTTCTTATATACTTTATCAAATTCAATTTCAAATAATCAATCAGATTTAAAAAATGATTTGAAATCTTCTAATAATAATATTAATATTAATAATATTAATAATAATAATAATAATTTATCAAATTCAAATTCAAATTTACCACCTTTATTTAAACTATCACATGATTCAAATAATATTAATTATAATAATAATAATAATAATAATATTAATAATAATATTAATAATAATATTAATAATAATAATAATAACTTTAACTCTTTCAATAATTATTCAACTTATAATTCATTAAATCATAATTATGATTCTCCTTTAAATTTTAATTCTATTCAAAATAATAATTTTATTAGTCCTTTAGATAATAATAATAAAAGAAATTACTCAATTGCAAATTTAGATAATAATAATAATAATAATAATAATAATAATATTAATATTAATAATAATAATAATAATAATAATAATATTAATAATAATAATAATATTAATAATAATAATAATAATCCAATTAAAAGATCTAATTCTTCATTATCAAATTTAAATTTAAATTTAAATTTAAATTCAACAGTAATATCAACAGCAAATTCTACATCATCAACATCAATAACATCAACATTAAATTCAACAACAAAATCTACAACTCATCAACCAAGAAAGAAAAGAGAATGTCCAATTTGTCATAATTTTTTCTCAAATTTAACAACTCATAAAACAATTCATAATAAAGATTCAAAACCTTTTATTTGTTCAACTTGTAATAGAGCTTTTAAAAGATTAAATGATTTAATTAGACATGAAAAATGTCATTTATCACAATTAGGTGAATGGGAATTTCAATGCCCTTATCATCCAGGTGCTGATTTATTAAGATCAAATAGAGGTGAAATTTGTCATCATACAGGATTTTTCACTAGATGTGATACTTATAAAAATCATTTAAAGGCAATTCATTTTAGATATCCACCTAATACTTTAAAATCTGAAAGGTTAAAAGTTAGTGGTCATTGTAGAGAATGTGGTTCATATTTTGATAATGTTCAAGAATGGTTAACAAAACATATTGAAACTAATCAATGTCCAAAAATGATTAATCCAAGTGAAAGGAAAAGGAGATAATGATTTTAAATAAAAAGTTTAATTGTTGTTTATTTGAATTTTACACTCAAAAAAAATTTGGTTATTGTATTTTTTATAGATTTGAGTAGTAAAAATTTAATTTATTCATCCATTCAATTCAATTCAGTTCAATTCAATTCAGTTCAGTTCTTTATATTATTTATATTCTTTATTCATACATACATTTCGTATGCATTTATGGCTTTCTCTATATATATTTTTATACACTTTTTAATGATAAATACCATTATTGCATGTAAAAAAGCACAATTTGCAATCTAAATTATTTGCTGAGCCTCATGCCTATTTATTCTATTTATTTTTTTAATTGCGCAGCTTTTTCGCCTTCCTGAGCTGAGCTGAGCTGAGCTGAGCTGAGCTGAGCTGAGCTGAGCTGAGCTGAGCTGAGCTGAATATTTGTTTTATTTTATATTTGTATAAGTTTCAATCTATTCAATTGATGCTCTTATTTATTCATCTGTAATTTCTAATCAAGATAATTTCAACCCATGTTGGCCAAAATCGCTATTGCACTTTTATCAATTGTTTGCTTGCCATCTTATAAATACTTACCAGGTAGTTACACAATTAGATTTTTTTGGATTGTTTTAAAATGGCTTTATTTAGAGAAACCTAATAAAAATTTAAAGGAATCACCATTTAAAGAATTAACAAGATATTCTAAATGTTCATTATTAGAATGTGATTTATTTGGATTTCACAAAAATAATGTAACTTATTTTACAGAATTAGATTTATGTAGGACGGAATGTACTTTAATTGCATTAATTAACTATTTCCAAAATTCAGTTAAAAATGGTAAAAAATTCGCATTTATACCATTAGCAAGTATTACAAATCATTTCCTAAAAGAGATTAAACCATTTCAAAATTATCAAATGCATACAAAAATCGTAGGTTGGGGTAATAAATGGGTTTGGTTAATTACAGTTTTCACAGTTGATGAAAAAATTAAAAAATTTGATAATAAAACTAATAATAATAATTTAAATAATTTATTACCTGAATCTATACCACCTTTATACCTTTACAATAATGGGAATGAAAATAAATCTGGTAAAAGAATTTGTTGTATTTCATTAGGTAAATTAGTATTCAAAGATGGTAGGAAAACTTTAAAACCTTGGGATGTTATTCAATTGGCTGGTAATGAAGATATTAAATTGAACCAATTGGCTAATTCAAATGAAGAACAAGTTGTTGCAAATACAAATAATGCAATAGAATTATTGAAAATATATGAAAATTGTTAACTAATTAATTAATTAATTAAATGCGCAAAATTGAAAATATATGAAAATTGTTAATTTTAATTTTAATTTTAATTTTAACACTCGAAGTTTTTTTTTCTTAAATATAGAATAATAACTATGTTTTATTAATTTGTTTATTTACTTATTTACACTTTCTTTTCTCTTTCTTTATATCTTCATATTATATTCTCCCTCCCTATATAATAACCATGGCATATTCAAATCCAGCATTTGCAGCTCTTGGTATTAAAAAGCTTAAATTACCTTCAAGAAATTGGTTAATTTTTTGGACTTTTGTAGGTACATTCGGTGGTGGAATTATTTATGATAAGTGGAAACAACGTCAATTAAGGGATGAATATATGAAAAAATATGAGAATAAAATTTCAAATTTCCCAATTGATGAAACTCCAAGAAAATTAAGAATTTATATATCACCACCACCAAATGATTATCTTGATGAAAGTTTAAAATATTATCGTAGATTTGTTAAACCAATTATTAATGCATCAGGTTTAGATTTCGAAATTATTACAATGGAAAGACAAGGTGATATTAGGTATAAAGTTGCTGAAGAGATTAGAAATTTACGTAAGAAAAAAGCAGGTTTATTAACAAATGAGAATAGTGATGGTGATAATAATAATAATAATAATAACAATAAAATATTTAAACAACCAAATAATCCAATTTTCCAATCATTTAAAACTGATAATGAATCAAATATTGATAATAGTAAAGAAGAAATTAAATCAGTTAAAGATCTTTATAAGCCAATGGATGTTTTAGGTGTTGAGAAATTATTTGGTGATTTTAAAGAAAGGGCAGATAATGTTAAAAGTGAAGATTCATTAGTTAAAAATGTTAGAGATGCAGGTGGTATTATATGTATTGGACGTGGTGCATTTAAAGAATATATTAATGGTGTTCATGAAGGTTTATTAGGTCCATTAGAAGCACCAATTATTGTAAAAAAAGAAGAAGAATTAATTAATGATAAAATTGAAGTTGATAAAACACCTGAAGAATTAGAAAAGGAAAGATTAGAGAAAGAAAAGGAAAAGGAAGAAGATAAAAAATATGCACCAGCTGCATTTATTTATGCCAAAGATTATAAAAATTGTGAGATTTTACCTGAATTTGGACTTGATAAAATTGATTTTAATAATGATATTGAAGTTTCAAAAGTTTTAAATTCTTTAAGGGATGAAAATACTAATATACCATATTTTTTCGTTCAACCAATTTTAGAATTAAGAAATTATAATATTGCAGGATTTACAAAACAACCTGAAAGAATGTGGAGATTTTATCATAAAAGAGATCAATTAATTGAATATAATGAAAAATTATTAAATTTAATTAATAAAAAATGGTGTTCATTTACTAAGAAAAATTTAGATGATGGAGTTTTAGAGGAGAATGATTGGCCATCAAGTTGGCTTAAAATTGCTAAAAAAAATAATAGTGAATGGGTTAGAGAATTTGATGGTGATGATAGAGTTATGAAATTATTAGCATCATATAATTGTGAATGTGATAATAATATTAATAATAAAGAGGATAATAATAATGATAAATAATATTTACATGTATATAGTTTTATTTAATAATTTAATTATTAGCTTCAGTTAAAGCACGTATAACAGCTGGTCTACGCATCATTCTTTTCGTCCATTTATAAACTTCAGGAAATTCAGCTTTTAAATCAATTCCAATTCTATCAACAACATAATTCCAAGGTACAAAACATAAATCTGCAATTGTACAACGATCACCAACTAACCAAACAGGTGAATCGAAATATCTTGATTGACTTAAAGGTGTTAAACCTGAAGAATAAGATTCAGCATTTTCTGAATCTAATTCCATAATTAAAGTTTCTCTACGTTCACTTAATGCCATTTCTAAAACTCCATAAACTCTTCTAACTTCATCAGTATATCTATCAATTGCAGATGGTAAATTAATTGAATGAAAATAACGGAAATGTAAAGCTTGACCAATCATTGGAGCATGACCTGAAGTTTGAAAGAATAACCATGATAAAATTTGTGATTGTTCAATTAAATTATTTGACCAAATTTGTGGACAAATATTATTATCTTCTTTAAATTTTTTATTAACTAAATAAACTATAATTGAACCTGATTCCCATAATGAAACGCTATTATTAGATAATTGATTTTTATCTTTAAATTGATTTAAATTATTATTTAATTTATTATTCCCATTTATATTATTATTAATATTATTTCCATTATTATTTCCGTTATTATTATTATTATTATTAATCCCATTATTATTCCTATTATTATTATTCCCATTATTATTATTATTATTATTAATAATATTACTACCATTAGTATTTATTAAATTTGAAATATTATGATCTATTAAAGCGGGCACTCTACCATTTGGATTTAATTGTAAGAATTGTGGTAATCTATGATCATTTTTATTAAAATCTAAATGAATTGTATTATAATTATAATTCAATTCAGATAAAATAATTGCGATTTTAAAGCCATTTGGGGCAGATCTATGAGTTATTAATGAGAATCCATCATTTGGGAATGGATTATTAAAAAATTCTCTTAATTCTGATGTAACTTGATTAAATTGATTATGATTATGATATTGTAAATGTTCTTCTCCTTGTTGTTGTTGTAAATGAGGATTTGAAATAAAATTTCCTTGATTATCTATATGATGATCAGAGGATGATATATGAATATTCCTTAAACCGGCTGATAAATTAGAGATATTATTATTTATATGATTATTCGGATTAACATTTAAATTGTTATTATTATTAATATTATTATTATTATTATTATTATTATTATTGTTAATCATAAATAGGGTATATTAAAGTTATTAAGTGATGAAATATAGAGGAAAAAAGTGGTAAAAAGAAAATATATATTATATATATATATATATATATATATTCCATAAAAAAAAAATAAAAAGGATATAAAACAATTAATATAACCAACCAAAACCAACAATTCACAAATTGAGCAAAGGAAATAAATGAATGCAAACAAAATGTGTCAAACTCGTTTAAATGTGTAAATAACCAACCAACCACACAATACGAGAAACGTCAAAAAGGCGAAAAAAAAAAATAAAAAAAAAAGAAAAAAAAATATCAAAATTTTTTAATTTTTCAATTTTCGGCACGTTTTCGGCACGTTTTCGGCACAACACAACACAACACAACACAACACAACACACATGAGCCACATCTGGCACGTGATATTTGATGTCCACGCATTTTTGTGTGGCTGTGTTTTGAAATTGTACGGTGCACGGTTGTGTTTGTGTGTTATCACGTGATTGGTGTTTGGTGTAAAGATGTTTTATTTTTTTATTTTTTTTTTTTTTTTTTTATTTTTTATTCTTTAATAAATAAATAATAAGCAAATAAATCAACATAACACATTAATAATATTAATTATCAATTCTATACCTTTTATTATACCTTTTATTATCATTTCTTAATCACCATATTATATATCCATCCACTAAAGATGATGTCCATACCTTCAATAATAAAACAGGTAATCTCATCCTACCAATCCGCTAAACAATCAAATAATGAATTAACAGAATTGAAAACTTCATTTAATCCTTTACAAAATTTTAAAAATTTACCAAATAATATAAAAAATTCAAAATTAACAACAATTATTTATTATGTTTTATTATTATTAGTTTTCACATTTTCAATTATAATTATGAAAGTTTCAATTTTAATTAAATTCTTAATAATTTTAATCTTAATTTATATAAATTTTGCTCCAATTTTTTCACAATTTTTCTCAAATGGTTTACCAATTTTAGGTTGGGTTTTCTTATTCTTTAATTCAAAATTTATACCTTTATCAATGAAAAGACCAATCTCTGTTAAAGTTTTACCAATTTTAGAAACAATTTTTTATGGTGATAATTTATCAGAAATTTTAGCTTCAAAGACAAATACTTTCCTCGATATTTTATCTTGGTTACCTTATGGTTTAATTCATTTTGGTTTACCATTTATTGTAGCTTTTTTAATATTTATATTTGCACCACCTAAAACTTTACCTCAATTTTGTTGGTCTTTCGGTTTTATGAATTTATCAGGTGTAATTGTTCAAAATATAATATTCTCTTGTGCTCCACCTTGGTATAAAGTTTTACATGGTTTAGAAAAGGCAAATTATTCAATGAAAGGTTCTCCAGGTGGTTTAGGTAGAATTGATAATTTAGTAGGTTTTGATATGTATACTTCAGGTTTTACAAATTCACCTTTAATTTTCGGTGCAATGCCATCATTACATTCAGGTTGTTCAACAATGGATGCTTTATGGTTAATTTATTTATTACCAAAATTTGCCCCAATTTGGATTATTTATGTTATTTGGTTATGGTTTTCAACAATGTATTTAACTCATCATTATTTTATTGATGTAGTTGCAGGTTCATGTTTAGCAGTCTTCTTCTTCTCTTGCGTTAAATGGAGAGGTAAATTACCAATTAAAGATAAATTTTGTAGATGGAATTATGATTCAATTAATTTTCATAATATTTGGATTGAAGATCCACTTAAATTATCAGATAATTTATTTAATGATTTAAATGATTTCGATGATCAATTAATTTCACCTTATGATTTAGAAAATCAAATTCCTTTAAATGATTTATCAAATTCTTCAATTTCAAATAATATTATAAATTCAAATAATAAATCAATTAAAAAAGATTCTTTAATTAATGATCCTTCAACTTTAAATTTAAATAATAAAACTAATAATAATTCAAAAATTAATAATAATATAAATAATAATAATATTAACAAAAATTTAAATAATATTAAAAATAAAAATAAAAAATCAGATGTTGAATCAAGCTTAAATAATGAAAATCCTGGTGAATTAGATTATTTTGAATCAGATGATGAAATTGCTGAAGCTAATGATATAGAAAAATCTTTTAATCAAACAAAGAAAACAAAACCTAAATTCTTCAAAGAATCATTCGAAGTTACTTTAAATTCAATACCTTCAAACTCTCGTGATTCTGAATATGCAAATTCAAAACCAACTAATTAGTTAGCTCTAATAAAATACAATTCAATATTTAAAACTTCTCCTTCATTTCGTAATTACTTACTTTTCTAAAAAAAAAACTTTAATTTCAAATAAATAATCATACTTACTTCTTTATTTCTTTGTATTTCACTTTGTTTCCTCTAGATGTTAAATGTTCAATACTAATGTTAGTTTCTAACGTTTCATTATCATTATTGTTTTATTTTATAAATTGTCAATATGTATACATTATATATATGTTTATATAACTAATGCTTCAGTATTATTATTATTATTATTATGATTGTTCCTGTTATTGTTCTCTTTGCCTCTACCTCTACCTCTATTACTACCTCTGCCTCTATTACCGCCCCTGTTATTATGACCTCGGTTACTGTTACCTCTACTATTACTCTTTTTACCACCTCTATAATTCTTACTTCCTTTATCAGAAGTATTCGTATCTGATGATGCACTCTCTTTCATATATTTTTGAACTCTCTCACTTTCTTCCTTCCACCATTTCTCAAACTCCTCTTCAGCCCTAATCTCCTCAAATGTTTTAGGTATTTCATTATTATTACTCATATATGATGAATTTATTGTTGAATATGTTCCTGTCACGTTATTTAATGAGGTCTCCTCAACTAAATTATTTTTCGCTTTAGTAGATTTACTGTTCCTCAGTTCTTCCAATGATGGGAAATTAACAGTATTTAGTTTATTAGGTGCAAGTAACGTAGCAGTATTGAGTTCAGCTGTCACAATTGAATTAGATGATCCCTGATGTGATGAAGATGACGATAATAATGATGACGATTGATTATTATCAATTACAGTAGGTGTATTAATACCCCATGCATTTTTGGGGATCCATGGAGATTTACCCTTATGAACATTAATATTTTCAATACTTTTCATTTTATTTTCCTTTTCAGCCTTTTCATTTGCTTTACGTTCACGTTGTTTACGTTCTTTTTGAGAAATACGTAGTGGTGCCGTTATCTTACTTTTAATTTTCATTTCTATTTTGGTGTTATTTTTAGATTGTGTTAAGATTTCATCTAGAGGTGAACCAGTAGTTAAGTTATCAGTTGAAGCAGTAGAGCTTAATGGTCCCTTGGAAATAATTTTCCATGTCTCAGTTTTATTATTGATAGTACCATTACTATCTCTTCTATTAATATCAATTAAAGGCTTATTTAATAAAGTGCTTGAATAAGAGCGATTGGTATTATTATTATTATTATTACTATTATTATTAGCTGAAAATGTTGAGGACGATTTTCTTCTACCCTTGTGAACAATAATAAATCCATCATTATCATCGTTATCCAAATCATCTGAAATTGCACTTTCATTTGATAATGATCTAGATGCTAAATCTGCAATGATTTCTTGTTGCTGTAAAACACTTGAGTTTGATCTATTCATTTTTGCAACATTTGATTTTCTTCTAGTCATCCCATTACACAAAAATGAATCATCAATATTTAAAATTCCATGCTCGTCCCATAACAAAGGATGTAAGTAATATTTATTAATTTCATCGATATTATTAACAAAATTAAAGGTATTGAATTCAATTTTAACAAATTCTTTATCTATTTTTCTATCAGGAATATAAATTTCAATTAACTCGTGAAGCTTTTTATCAAGCTCATTGGCACAATCTTCACCAATTATATTTAAATTTAATCTTGGATCATTATAGCATAAAAATAAATTATTAAATATAAACCATGAACAGTTTGCAAATAATTGTTTTGAATCAGATATAAAAGCATGTTGTAATAAAATATCATAATTATTAAAATTAATACAATCTTTAATTGCCAATTCACACAATTCTCGTAAGTTTGGTAATAATAATTCATTTGAAAAATATAATACTTCAAAAACAATATTAATAAAATCTTCACAAGATTTTTGTTTCTTTACTTCTAAATCATTACTTAACATAAATTTATTTGATTTTTTCTTGGATCTAAATGATTTCTTTTCATTGATTTCAGTCAATGAATTCTCTACTAATTCTTTGATTGTTTTGAAAAATAAGCCATCATTATAATAACCAGCCAGATAATTCATAACTAGATTCCATGTATATTTTGATATATGGGTGAAATCAATAATATCAGATTTTAACCAATAGTTTGAAAAATATTGTCTAAAATAATCACATCTACAAGATAATAAATATTTATATGTTCTAACTTCACCATCATTTAATTTAACTGTGATATCACCTTCATTATCATTTAAAAATGTTTGTTGTAGGGAATTTGTTAAATTTTGAAGAGGAAAAGTATACATTAGTCTATCCCAACCTGTTTTAACATATGATATATTTTCATCTGATTTCCAAAAATCAAATTTTTCATTTGTATATAACATGTGTAAGAATAAGGCAAAACTTCTAATATCTAAATCTCCAATTATCGAGCCATTAGATTCATTAAATTCAAAAATTAAATTTTTTCTTTCCAACTTATATGTGGATTCTTTAATTCCTAAACGATTAAAAATAAAGTTTTTATGAACAAAATAATTTGCCTTTACTCCTGTATTGGTATTTTCTACTTCAATTTTATAGTCATAAAAATTATTAAATTTTTTGTCAATTTTTGGGATATACTCTTTTAAACTATTTTTTGATTTCATGATAATGTTGAACAAAGATTCTGAACTAAAATATGGGAAATAAAAAATATCTTGATTACTTTTAAATTCTAATGGTTTTATATTTTTTGAGAAAATGATATCGAATTTTTTAACTGTAAAATTATCATTGAAGTTTTCATCGTCATCATCATCATCATTATTATTATTATTATTATTACCATAATAATAGTCTTTATTATGAGTTTTTGAATTAAATTTATTTTTATCTAATAAGAAATTTATATCATAATTTTTTTCATCCAATGTTTGATCTAAATTTAAGAAATCATATAAAGGTGACAATTTTGCAAAATCTAGTAAAATTTTAGATTTTGAAATTTCATGATTTAATAAATTATCTTCTTGTCTTAGTAGAATGACTTTATAAGGATTATCATCAGTAGAATTAAAATTATCAATAACAGGGAATCCAAAACCAATTGAAACGCTAGTTATTTTAGATATATCATTTAATCTAGTCCACTTTGTTTTTGTCCTTTTAAAAGCTTCACCACTTTGAGTACATAGTACAGCACCAATTCCATTAAAATTATTATTATTATTAGAATTAATATCAATTGGAGGAATTGATACATCAATTGCTTTCATTTCTAATCTTGAAGGATTCCAAATTAGATTGAATTTTATCGAATTTTTAAAAGAATCTTTAGAAGTTGAAAATTTCGGAAAAGTAAAAGTATAAATTTCACCTGATTCTAAGAGTATGAGTAAATTATAATTTGAATTTAAATTACTAGACTTATAATTATCTGAATTATCAGTCAAAATTGGAGAAACTAATTTAGTTATTTTCTTTGGTATGCTTAAGATTCTTGGTTTAAATTTATTCCAAGATTCTTCTAGATCTTTATTAAATGGTAAATTAATTTTAATATGTAAACCTGAAATATAAATATGAATTAAACTTGATTTTGTAACAACTAATGTTGCTAAATCTAAAGCTAAAACTTGATGAATTGGATCATCTTCGTATTTCCAATTGAAATGAGCTATTGAAGATATATTTGATGATGATAAAGATGATGATGATGATAATGATGATGATGATAATGATAATTGATTATCTTTCTCAATTGTTGCATTTATTAATGGGCCAAATTGACCTAAGTTCAAACCATGGATATGTAAAGTAGATTTTGAATATATAATTGTATGATTATTTGAAGCAGTAACACCTAATAAATTTAAAGAATTTGAGTTAATATTATTATCAGTATTATTAAAAGAATTTAAAGATGATAAAGCATTAAAATTATTAATAGATAAAGATGTTGAATTTAAAGTAGTATTTATTGATGAAATTGATGATTGTTTATTTTTCACTGATAATGATAAAGGTATTAATGAATTAAAATCTTTTGAATATAATGATAATGATTGAGATGAAAGAATAGAAGAAGAAGAATGAGGAGGAGGATTATTTGATAATGATGATGATGATGATAAAGATGATATTGAATTTGAATTTGAATTTGAATTTGATAATAATGGAATTGATTGATTTAATTGTTGATATAAATTTAATCTTTTAATATTATTACCAAAAGCGTAAGCTTTATTTAAAGAAGTTAGAATAACTGTATGACCTGGAGTTAAAGTTATATCAATTACTTTTTCACTATTTTTTAATAAATCATCAAAGAATTTAATTCTACAAAATGAAGAATTTAATAAAGTTGGTTGAGGATTTGATAAATATAAATTACCAGATGAAGTTATAAATGCAGAATGAGTTGAACAAGAACAAAATTTTATAATTTTAATTGGAATTAAAGGATTAATTGAATTTGGTGGGAATAAACAATCATTTAAATTTAAATTTAAATTTAAAAAATTTCCATTTGATAAAGATAATAAAAGTGAAGAAGAAGAAGAATTTGATTTTTTATTAAATGAATTATTAATTAAATTATTAGATAAATTAAATTTATAATTACCATTTAAATCAATTGAATAGATATTTTTATTTGAATTTTTAAAATTTAAATTAAAATTTTGTAATAAATCAAAAGGAGTTAAATTATTTTTATCTTTTTGTTTTAATAATTTATTTAAAATTGGAGTATTAAAATTTAAAATTATTTTAATGAATGAAAAATTAAAAAAGTTAATTGCAAAATGTAAAACATTCCACTTATTTTCAATATCTTGAATTAATAAATAATGATGATTATTTGATTTTTTAATAAATTTTAATAATTTAATTAAATTTGGTATATCATTTAAAATTGCTAAGAAATGTAATAATGATCTACCTAATATATCACGTTTTAATAAATCATTTTGATTAAATGATAAAGTATTAGTATTATTAGTATTATTATTGGATGGTGATGATGATGGTGATGATGATGATGATGATGATGATGATAAATCCCCCTTATTTAACGTCAAATCGTTGTAAGAAGTGAATTTAAAACATTATTATTGATATTATTATTAATATTATTATTATTATTCAAATCGATTATTGAAGAGTAAATAGAAGTTAGTATGAATATATATGAATTTTTTTTTTTTTATGAATAAGGGGGTTGGGAATGTTCAATATCTATGAATTGATATTAAATCAATATTTTCTATTTACCAGAATGAATAAGAAATAGAATAAACATTAAGAATAGAAATGAAGCTGAGCATAATCAAGTTATAAATTAATTAAAACAATTGATAAACTTAGCTGAGCTGAGCTGAGCTGAGCATACACGTTTTTGCATCATGTTTTTTTTTTAAGAAAAAAAGGGCAATTTTTTGTCTGTACAAATCAAATTTTCTGTGTTTAAAGTGCCAAAACAGAAAAAAAGCAAAACAAAACTTTCAATTCGCAATTTCAAATTTAAAAACGCACAAAAATTACTTGTCAATTTTATTAAGTAAGTAAATAATTTAATATTTAATATTTAATATTTAATATTTAATATTTAAAACACTATAAAAAAGTCAATCAATTTATTTCCAAATATTCATAACATTCTATTAAGGTATTACAAAAAATATGTCCTTCTTTATAGACAACAATAGCATCTCACCACAAAATATATCCTCTCAAAGACTAGAATTGGCAGAATTCCAATACGACGGATTAAATGGATTGTTAGAAACAATAAGGAAAACTTGTAATAAAAAATGCATTCCTTTAGATTATGGTGAAGGTGATTTAACAAAGGGTGAAAGTGAATGTAATAATAGATGTGTTGCTAAATTCATGCAAAGTCATAAATTTATTGGAAATTTAGTTGAATCAAATCAAAGGCTTACAGAGAAGGATATGACAGTTTATCAATGGGTTAAAAAAGAATATATTAATAATACATCTCCAAAAAGTTCAAACAATTAAAAATTGACTTTCCTTCATTAAATCATATTCATCTATCTATAATTATAATTATAATTATATATATATATATATATATATATCTTGTATATATTTAGTCGTTGCTATTTAATAAATATATAATAATATCATTTATATAGCACGCGTTTAAATAAACGTTAATTATTTTTTATTATTATCATTTTTATTATTATCATTCGTATTGATTTTGTTGATTTTGTTAATTTTATTGATTTTAAATTTCAAATTGAGTTTTTAACACATTTTTCTAATTTTGTCTCTTTTTTTTTTTTATGTTATGATGACATTCTATTTATTGCCTAATTCTCTTTTACTCCTTTTATTTCTTTATTTTCTTTATCCTCTAATTTGCTATAATTAGTTGTTATAGTTAGTTTACTTTTATATATATATATAATATATATATATATACCTTCGTATATTCATTGCTCCGTTTACTTGATAATTCATTTTTTAAATAGTATATAATGACTAATCAAGAAATTATTGATTCAAATAATCAAATTAATTTACCAGATAGTGCAACTATTAATAATAATGAAACTCATGAACAACGTTTAAAAAGATATTTACTTTCAACAGATTCACAATCTGAATATAAAAAGCATAATTCAGATGATGCAGCAAAACGTTTTCAATACCTTTTATCATTATCACCTTTATTTAGATTTTTTATTGATATAAATGCAACAAATGATAAAAATTTACATAAATTAATTAGACAAATTGATCAAAAACATGCAACTGGTAAATTAGATTTATCATTATCTTCAAATTTAAATTCTTCAAATCGTCGTAAAAGGAAATCTGAAAAGGAAGAAGATGCTGAATTAATGATTGATGAAGAAGATGAATTAAATGACTCAAATTCAAATTCAAATTTTTTATCTGAATCTCCAAATTATATTAATGGTAAATTACGTGATTATCAAATTCAAGGTTTAAATTGGTTAATTTCTTTATATGAAAATAAATTATCAGGTATTTTAGCTGATGAAATGGGTTTAGGTAAAACTTTACAAACAATTTCATTTTTAGGTTATTTACGTTATTATAAAAAAATTGATGGACCTTTCTTAATTATAGTTCCAAAATCAACTTTAGATAATTGGCGTAGAGAATTTTTAAAATGGACAAAAGATGTTAATGTAATTGTTTTACAAGGTGATAAAGAAAATCGTAATAATATAATTAATAATATATTATTACAAGCAAAATTCGATGTTTGTATTACTAGTTTTGAAATGGTTATAAGAGAAAAGGCAAAATTATCAAAATTTCGTTGGCAATATATAGTTATTGATGAAGCTCATAGAATAAAAAATGAACAATCTTCTTTATCTCAAATTATTAGATTATTTTATTCAAAAAATAGATTATTAATTACTGGTACTCCTTTACAAAATAATTTACATGAACTTTGGGCTTTATTAAATTTCTTATTACCTGATGTTTTCGGTGATAATGAAATATTTAATGAATGGTTTGAAAAATCAGAAAATAATAATAATAATAATAATAATAATAATAATAATAATAATAATAATAAAATAAAGAATAATGATGATGAAATTGAAAACGATAATAATGAAGAAGATGATGAAGATACTGAAAATAAACTAGAGAATAAAGATGATAAAGAAGCAGTTGAAAAATTACGTAAAATTTTATCACCATTTTTATTACGTCGTGTTAAAGCAGATGTTGAAAAAAGTTTATTACCAAAGAAAGAAATTAATGTTTACGTTGGTATGACTGCAATGCAAATTAAATGGTATAGAAATTTATTACAAAAAGATATTGAAGCAGTTAATGGACAAGTTGGTAAACGTGAAGGTAAAACAAGATTATTAAATATTGTTATGCAATTAAGAAAATGTTGTAATCATCCTTATTTATTTGAAGGTGCAGAACCAGGTCCACCTTATACAAATGGTGAACATTTAGTTACAAATGCAGGTAAAATGATTGTACTTGATAAATTATTAAAAAAATTAAAAGCTGATGGTTCAAGAGTTTTAATTTTTTCACAAATGAGTAGATTATTAGATATTTTAGAAGATTATTGTTATTTACGTGATTATAATTATTGTAGAATTGATGGTTCAACAGATCATGAAGATAGAATTAATGCAATTGATGATTTTAATTCACCAAATAGTGATAAATTTATATTTCTTTTAACAACTAGAGCTGGTGGTTTAGGTATTAATTTAACAACTGCAGATGTTGTAGTTTTATTTGATTCAGATTGGAATCCTCAAGCAGATTTACAAGCAATGGATAGAGCTCATAGAATTGGACAAAAGAAACAAGTTAAAGTTTTCAGATTTGTAACAGAAAATGCAATTGAAGAAAAAGTTCTTGAAAGGGCAGCTCAAAAATTAAGATTAGATCAATTAGTTATTCAACAAGGTCGTAGTAAATTTAATGATGATACTAATAAAAGCTCAAATAATAAAGATGATTTACTTAATATGATTCAACATGGTGCACAAAAAGTTTTAGATAATGAAGAAGGTTCAATTACATTAGATGATGATATTGATGCAATTTTATCACGTGGAGAGGAGAAAACTAAAGAATTAAAGGCTAAATTTGAAAAACTTGGACTTGATGATATTCAAAATTTTAATGGTGAACAACAATCTGCTTATGAATGGAATGGTGAAAATTTTGCAAAGAAAAAATCAAAAGGTTTAGGTATATTTTTAAATCCATCTAAAAGGGTTAGAAAAGAACATCAATATAGTGTTGATGGATATTATAAAGATGTTATGAATCAAATGAAAAATCCTACAGCTAAACCAAGTGTTCCAAGACCTCCAAAACATTTTCAATTAATGGATTTCCAATTTTTTGATCCAAAATTAAATTATTATTTTGAAAAAGAAATGTTAGCATATAAAAAACGTGTTAATTATAGAATTGGTGAAGAAGATTTAGATTTTGATAATAAGAAATATGAAGGTTATGAATCTGAGGAATTTAAAAATTTAAGTAAAAAAGATCAAAAAAATTTAATTAAAGAAATAATTTCTAAAGAGCAATCAAAAATTCAAAATAGTGAACCATTTACAGATGAAGATATGAAGGAAAAAAGGAGATTAATTGATGAAGGATTTGGAGATTGGAATAAAAGAGAATTTATGCAATTTATTCATGGATGTGCTAAATATGGATCTAAGAATTATGAAGAAATTAGTAATGATGTTAAAGGGAAAGATGCAAATGATGTACGTAAATATAGTGAAGTTTTTTGGAAGAGATATAAAGAAATTGAAGGATGGGAAAGATATTTAAAAGAAATTGAACTTGGAGAACGTAAACTTGAAAAAAGTAAAATGCAAAGTGAAATTTTAAAAAGTAAAATTAAAGAGCTGAAATATCCAATTGAAGAATTAACTATTCAATATCCGCCAAATAATTCAAAGAGAATGTATTCAATTATTGAAGATAGATATTTATTAATTAAAACTGATGAATATGGTTTAATGAATCAACATTTATATGATTTAATTAAGCAAGATATTATGAAAGAAGAATTATTTAGATATTGTTTTTACTTTAAATCACGTACAACCAATGAACTTGCTAGAAGAATTGGAACATTATTACTTGCAGTTTCAAGGGAAGTTGAAGGACCCGATGCATTCAAGAGAAAGAGGAAACCAGGTTCAAGACTTGATAGTGTTGAAGACAGTAATATATCAAGTAGACAGCAGAGTGTTGATGCTGATAATGAAAACGGAATATTAGATAAAGAGGATGAGGTTAATGAAAACGAATTAAAAGTTAAAGAGGAAAATATGAAAAGACGTAAAATCGAAGATATTAGTAACGTTGTATAATTCATTTATGAATAAGGAATAAAGTTTTATTATTATATATAATATATAATATATGTAATGTAATTTTGAATAAACAATCATCAATCGTTTAATCTATTCCAAAACTATCAAATTCATGTTTGCGTCGATTGCGTCGATGTCTTTTATTTTATTTTATTTTTTTGGAAATATTGTTACCCGGCTTCAACAGCACTCAACGCGGATAGCAAAAAAAAAGAAAAAACCGTTTGAAAACTGAAAAAATAAAAAAATACAAAAAAACAAAATGTATGAGCGTCGATCGTCCACAACCGCTCTCTTTCTCTCCCTTTCCTTGTTTGGACGAATTCCTCCCAATGAAATTATAATTACTAAAATTGCTTACTTTGCTCAACTATAATTTGCTGGCGAGAAATGAGGGGAATTTATTTATTTTTTTTTGTGTGTTTTCTATGTATACGTCTGTTACAAATTCTCTTACATACTGATTGACCTCAATTGAAATAACCTTTTGATTGCTTTTCTTTTATTATTTCATATTTATAATTCATAATTCTAAAGAAACTTTCTTATAATTTTTATCTTTTATTTACAAGGAACAAAAGGATAAAACCGTCTGTAACAGATCTATTTCGTTACTTCGTTATTACTTATATTATCATTTTTTTTTGATTCATTCTCTCAACTTTAATTAATACAATTTTAAGATAGAATTAACAAATTTATTATCTTTTCAATAGTTATTAATTAATTCCAAAGAAAAAGAAAAAGAAAAAGAAAAAGAAAATCTATAAAGCTTAGTGTAAATTGATATTACACAGACTCTAATATATATACATATATTACAAAAAAAAAATATTAGATACTTAAATAAATAACAATTATAATAAGAAAAAACAAATATAATCAGTTAATCAAATTATAATAAATAAAACAGATCAATTTAAAAAAAAAAGATAAAATAAAATAAAATAAAATAAACAAAATGTTAAGATCATTCAATAAATTATCAATTACTAAATCTGTTGCTAAACAAGCAACTAGAAGTTTTTCAAAATCTTCTTATTTAAATCAAGATGTTACTCTTAAAATTGATGGTGTCCCGGTTTCAATTGAAAAAGGTGCCTCAATTATTCAAGCTGCTGAAAAGGCAGGTATTTATATTCCAAGATATTGTTTTCATGATAGATTAAATGTCGCAGGTAATTGTAGAATGTGTTTAGTTGAAATTGAAAAATCTCCAAAAATGGCAGCTGCTTGTTCAATGCCAGTTGGTAATGGAATGTCTGTTATTACACAATCTGATAAAGTTAAAAAAGTTAGAGAAGGTATAACAGAATTTTTACTTTCAAATCATCCTTTAGATTGTCCAATTTGTGATCAAGGTGGTGAATGTGATTTGCAAGAACAAACTTTAAGATTCGGTTCTGATCGTGGTAGATTTCATGAAGTTGTTGGTAAAAGAGCTGTTGAAAATAAAGCTGTTGGTCCTTTAGTTAAAACTTCAATGAATAGATGTATTCATTGTACTAGATGTGTTAGATTCTTAAATGATGTTGCTGGTGCTCCAGAATTTGGTACTTCAGCAAGAGGTAATGATTTACAAATTGGTACTTTCGTTGAAAGAAATATTAATTCAGAATTATCTGGTAATATTGTTGATTTATGTCCAGTTGGTGCTTTAACTTCAAAACCTTATGCTTTTAAGGCAAGACCTTGGGAATTAAAGAGGACTGAATCAATTGATGTTATGGATGCTTTAGGTTCAGCAATTAGAGTTGATGCAAGAGGTATGGAAGTTATGAGAATTTTACCAAGATTAAATGATGAAATTAATGAAGAATGGATAAGTGATAGATCAAGATATGCTTGTGATGCATTAAAAGTTCAAAGATTAACTAAACCACTTATTAAACAAGGTAATAAATTTGTTGATGCAACTTGGGATGGTGCTTTATCAACAATTGCAGATTCAATTAAAAAAATTAATCCAGCAAAGAATGAAATTAAAGCAATTGCAGGTCCTTTAGTTGATGTTGAAGGTATGGTTGCATTAAAAGATTTAGTTAATAGATTAGATTCTGAAAATTTAACAATTGATTCTCCAGTTACTGAATTACCATCATTTGATATTAGATCTAATTATATTTTCAATACAACCATTTCTGGTATTGATGAAGCTGATCAAATTTTAATTATTGGTTCAAATCCAAGACATGAAGCTGCAGTTCTTAATGCAAGAATTAGAGAAAGATGGTTAGCATCTGATGATGTTGAAATACATCATGTTGGTGAAGAATTTAAATCAACTTTTGATTTAGAAGAATTAGGTAAAACTTCAACTGATTTAGAATCTGCACTTAAGGGTAAATTAGGTGAAAAATTATCTTCAGCTAAGAAACCATTAATTATTGTTGGTTCTGGTGTTTGGGAAAATGAAGATTCAGCTGCTGTTGAATCTGTTTTAAAGAATTTCGTTAAAGGTAAAGAAAATATCATTAACTCTGAATGGAATGGTTTAAGTTTCTTACATCGTCAAGCTTCAAGAGCTGGTGCACTTGATATCGGTTTCTATAATTCAGACCCAGCTGTTAAAGCAATTACTCCAAAAGTTGTTTTCTTATTCGGTTCTGATGAAATTGATCCAAAATCAATTCCAGCTGATGCATTTGTTGTTTATATCGGTCATCATGGTGAAACTGGTGCTTCATTAGCTGATGTTATTCTCCCAGGTACTGCATACACTGAAAAATCTGCTACTTATGTTAATACTGAAGGTAGATCACAAATGACTACCGCTGCAACTGGTCCAGTTGGTTCAGCAAGAGAAGATTGGACTATTTTCAAAGCACTTTCAGAATACTTAAATGTTGGATTACCATATGAAGATGCAAGAGCTTTACGTTCAAGAATTGAAAATATTGCACCACATCTTCTAAGGATTGAATCTGTTGAATCTGTTTCTCCAGAAGTTGTAAATCTTGGTCTTGAATTTATTCCAAATGCTAAACCAACAGGTAAAACTTTAGAAAACCCAATTAAAAACTTTTATTTCACTGATGTTATTTCAAGAAATTCAAAGACTATGGCACAATGTGTTGGTTCATTTGGTCCAGCAATTGATAAAGTCAATGATGAAAATGCACACTTATACTTAGGTATGGCTTAAGGAAGTAAAATCAATAACAAATTTTAAAAATTCATTAACAATTAATTTAATAAATTCCCAGATATCTTCATTTTTTTCATGTTATTTTTTACTTCTTTTTTTCTATATTCTATTAGCTTTAAAGTGATGCCTTTTTCATCGACTATTATTTATTTTATTTTATTTTGTGCTATATGCAATATTGGATAAAGCAAATTTAAATTATATTATTATTCATTTCTGTTTTCATATATACATTTATAGTAATGGCATTTATGAATGTTCATTAGAAGGTTAGAATTTCAAAACAAATTACCTTTCAATCCCCATATTCTTATTCTATTTTATTTGTTTTGTTAACATATATATATATTTACGTAGTATATATTCTACACTATTTATCAAAAAAAAATATTTATTATCATTTATTTTTGTGTTTTATTCAATATCATGCAAACTTTTTATATATATGTCTAACTTTTTTTACATTCTTTATAAAAATTTAAAAAATCATTAAAATTATTAATCAAATTCATACAATATGAAGTATCTTAAATATTTTATCTTTTCCATGTCTATCAATTTCATCCAATAACCATTGTGAAACTTTATTGGCACCCTTTTTTTTGCTTGCTTCAACACAATTACAAATGACTCGGTCCTTTATTTTCAGAGTTGTACGAAACATTGGTAAAACACTTTCAATAGTTGAATCTGGTTCAACTAGATATTCAGGAATAATTTTGAATTCTGATAGTAGTTCTAGTAACTTTGTCTTCGCTGATAAATCAGGAGCTGAAATTTCTGATCTTTGAATATCATATGGAATTACAAATCTAAATGTATTTTTTCTAATTTTTTCTGGTTTTAATTGGGACTGTACTGATTCTTCTCTTGGTGTCATCATTCTGATTAAATGATACTTCTCAATTGCTTTTTTGTTCAAAAGTGCAGCTTTGGCGGCTCTTGCACTAGCATCTTTTGTAGATTTTCCTTCACCGGTTCCTAAAATTTCATTTTCCATGACACAATGAACAACAAAAAATGAATCTTGTCTTTTACTACGATTATTATCTGTTTTGTAAATTGGATGAGAATTTGCAGTACCGATTAAAGAATAGAGTTCACCTTTTGCTAGCTTGTCCACAGTAGCTTCTGATTTAATAGTTACTGGAAATTTTTCAAATTTTTCAAAATTTTCTTCTGGTTTTCCCATTGTAACTTCTGTTGATGTTTCTTCTATTTCTTTCGTTGTTATTTCTTTCTCATCCTTATTATTTTCTTCTAATTTTTCAACTTTTCTTTCATTTTTCTCCACTGTCTTTTCGTTTTGTTGTTCATTATTATTGAAAATAATCTTCTTATTATGATAAGTGTAAGGATTAGTTAAATACTTTTTAACTAACTGGTTGCTTAAATGCACATATCTTGACTGTTTACATTCGTCGTGTTCTGTTAAAATTGGTGTATATAATGTAATTAACCAGTTTTTGATAAATTCATATGCTTCACCATTATTTCCTTTATCAATGAACAAAGCACCAATATAAGATTCAAATAAATCGGCGTAATGTTTATTAACACCTCCTCTACCTGCTGTCAAATCAGTATCAATAATATTTGAATCTAAGAGTTCCTTTTGTCTTTCTGGAAATTTATAAGCTCTTGCCAAGATTTCAATTGTTTCATTTTTAACTAGTGTTGCACGTAAAATTGTTAATTCACCTTCATCATAATCTGAATATCTGTTATAAAGTATATCAGAGACAATAGTTTCTAAAACTGCATCTCCCAAATATTCTAAACGTTCATTGTTAGATTGAACTTGATCATATTTAGAAGAATGCATATTATTATTAGTAACCGATCTGTGAATGAAAACTTTTGCCTCTAAAATTGAATCATTAAGAGTTGGTAAAGCTGGTAGGAATCTATCATTATGATAAATATTTCCACTATTATCACCATCATTGTTGCCAAAGTCTACATTATTCTTTTTTTCATTTTTTTGCTTAATTAATAATTGGATATCCTCAGCAGATTCCAAAACAGAATTATCTGAAAAATTCATTATTTGATCAAATATCTTCAATTTATTATCGTTATATAGAGTTTTTATTTGAGAGGCCAACTGAATTTTCTGATTTTTACTTAATAATAAAAGTTTAGCTGTGACATCTGGACTGTTCTTATTCTCAATTAAATGATTAATAAATTTAGAAAGCTCATCCGTAGTTAATGAAAGTTTCAAAAGTCTTGACAGATGTTCTTGGATCACTGAAACGGAATACATTATATTGTTAATATCATAAACAGCTAACGACTTTATCGGTTGATCTAAAGACTTATCATCTCTTCTTTCATTATTACTATGAATTTTATCTAGTTCATTTTCCTTATTTTTTTTTTCTTTTCTTTCCTTCTTTTCTTTCTTATCCTTCTTTTCTTTTTTCTCTTTCTTTTCTTTCTTCTCCTTTTTCACCTTCTTTAACTCTTTATTCACTTCTATTTCTGTTGCTTCATCTAGTAGCCTTTTAACCATTTTCGAATTAATGGATTCTATTTTACGTGGTTATACAAACAAGTTTTGGGTGAATTATTAAGCAATTACTAAATATACATATATCTATAATTATTTAAAGTGAATATGTAGAAGGGATTTGTTGAAAACTTCAGAGCAAAAGAAAAAAAAAAAACTTTCATGCTGTGCACAGCCCATTTTTACTATTTTGGTGGTATTTTGTAATATGAAGTTTTTGAACCAAATATACTATTGGAATTAGAATTAGAACTGTTTTGAAGAACCTGGTATAGCTTTTTTGGTTTATCATTAGAGACGATAGGAGCCTTATTGGCAGATAATGTTTTTTCAGTAGGATCATCTCCAAATGTTTTTAAAAGAACATCACCTTTGGCGCTGTCAAAATCAGTTTCCTTTAAATTTCTATTTTTCTCCTTATCATCATTACTTTCATTTTCATTTCCATTTTCACTTTCATTATCAGAGAAATCTAAATCATTCTCAAGTATTCCCCAATGTTTCGTCATTACAGGAGGGCCAATATTTAATTCGTTTGAGTTATTAAAACTAACTTTACCATTCTGATCTATCTTCATATATGGATAACTTGGTGGTGGACCTAATTGTTGCATTCTATAAAACCAAGGTGACAATTTATTTTTAATATTATTATTTTCATCTATCATTCCTAATGCAAATTTTAACCTTTTACTTAATGAGCCTATCTTAATACGAGATATTTGATCTTTTAAGATTATATCATCAGTATTTGTAGTTTCTGTATATAATTCACCAAATTTCAATAAGGGAGGTTTTTGTTGATATTTGAAAAAAGCATCATATAATTTATTATAATCAATATCTAGTTGACCTGATTTCGGTTGAACACGTTCACGCATTCTTTGCTTTAAAGTTGAATCATTCTCAGATTCATCAGTTATATCTCTCATTTCCAAAATACCAGTATCCAAAATAAATTTTGGTAATTTGAAAGGTAATCTTTCAATTCCTCTTTTAGTTGATAGGAAATTTTTCTTTGATTGCCAGTGAGGTGGTATATATACAGAATTTGGTAAAGTTTTCAAATAGATAAATAATCTTGGATCAGGAGAATTCACATCTTTCCAGTCGACAAGTTCAGGGAATTTTGATTCACTTTTCAAAACTGATAATGGAATTGTATATAATTTTTTAAATTTTCTTTTAGTTAAATTATTATAATCAACTAAATTGGAATTTGAGTTTAAATTTACATTTAAATTAAGATTTGATTTGTTATCGTTAGATTCAGAATCCGTGTTATCTGAATCTTCATCACTTCTAAGTACTATTTCTTGAGGTTTATCTGCTAAATCTGTTTTATTCGTTGACTCGAGATCTTTATTTTCGTTATCATCATTCCGTTGATTGAATTTTTCAAATATTTCTTTATATGAATCTTCTAAGTTCGAAGTTTCGTCAATCGATAATGGCTTGACATCGTTTATGGGGATCTCAATATTTACTTTTTGTACTTGATTTTTCTTTTCATTTACATTTCCAGGTTTAGTTACTTTATCGTATATCCCCAAATTTGGTTTTAATGTAGTATCATTAATTATTGTATGTTCTTGTTTCTTCAAAAGTTTTGCACGTTCCCTTCTTAATTGATTTTTAGATTTCTTCATCTTTTCTAATGTCAAGTTCTTTTTTTTATTTCGATATTAAATTAATATATGAATGGAAAATAAAAGAAAAGAAAAACTATACAGATAGAATTGTAAATTTATTTTTTACAAAAACATGTTGCAATAAAATTAAAATTGTTTGTACGTTGATTACGTAATCAGATTTTTGAATAGTGAATAAAAAGTTATAGACAGATTTGTTAAAGATATGATTTTAGATTTTAATAAGTAAATTATATTAATTAAAAGATTAGTTATGAATGAAAAGGATCACCATAAAAGGTGATTGAAAGAGTCATGGATTATGTAAAATTTTTAAGAAAGTAAATAGTTTTTTTGATGAAATTCTGTCTTTGGTAGTCATTAACTGTCAATAATATTATACGTCGTTTACTTTTTTTTTCCCATCCCTTACAATCGTTGTACACTATTTGAGACCAGTTCATAACATTGGATCCTTACATGATTATCAACCGTATTAGATATAGTAAGTAGATGGAAATCAAATTGCAATTATTTATGAATAAGTTGATAAAGAGGGATAACGATAATCCGAGAAACATTATTAAGTTCGTTCCGCAACACGTCCTGTCATTTAAGCCCTTTCTCAATATTAATTATACGAATTCGTTTCGAGATTTAAAAGGAAAGATCGATCCCACATTTCAGCTTTTTGGGTTATTTGATATTTTACATTTCAGCTGAGCATTTTCTTTTTATGTTTTCTCTAAATCTTTCTATTATATTTAGTATATACATCTATACATCAAAATATGTCTAAAGAATACGTTTATATTGTTGCTGGTGCAAGAACCCCAATTGGTTCATTTCAAGGTTCATTATCATCGTTAAATTATGTTGATCTTGGTTCTCATGCGGTTAAAGCTGCTCTTGAAAAAGTTCCACAAATTAAACCAACAGATGTTGAAGAAATCTTCTTTGGTAATGTTTTACAAGCAAATGTTGGTCAAGCACCAGCTAGACAAGTTGCATTAAAATCAGGTTTAGGTGAAGATACACCTGCAACAACTATTAATAAAGTTTGTTCAAGTGGTATGAAAGCAGTTATACTTGGAGCTCAAACAATTTTAACTGGTTGTGCAGATATTGTAGTTGCTGGTGGTGCAGAAAGTATGACAAATTGTCCTTATTATTTACCAGCTGCTAGAGCTGGTTTAAGATTTGGTGATAATTCAATTATTGACGGTATTTCAAAAGATGGTTTAAATGATGCTTATGATGGTAAAGCAATGGGTGTAGCAGCTGAAAAATGTGCAAAAGATCATAATATTTCAAGAATTGAACAAGATGATTTTGCAATTAGTTCTTATAAAAAATCACAAAAAGCTCATGATGATGGTAAATTTAAGCAAGAAATTTCACCAATTACAATTAAAGGTATTAGAGGTAAACCTGATGTAATTGTTGAAAGAGATGAAGAAACTGCTAAATTAAATGAAACTAAATTAAGAGCTGCTAGAACTGTATTTCAAAAAGAAAATGGTACCGTTACAGCACCAAATGCTTCACCAATTAATGATGGTGGTGCTGCATTAATTTTAGTGTCAGAAAGAAAAGTTAAAGAGTTAAATATTAAACCAATTGCTAAAATTATTGGTTGGGGTGATGCAGCTCATGCACCAGTTGATTTTACAACTGCACCTTCATTAGCAATTCCAAAAGCTATTAAACATGCAGGAATTAAAATTGATGATGTTGATTTCTTTGAATTTAATGAAGCATTTTCAGTTGTTGGTTTAGCAAATACTAAATTACTTAATTTAGATCCATCTAAGGTTAATGTTTATGGTGGTGCTGTTGCAATTGGTCATCCATTAGGATGTTCAGGTGCAAGAATCATTGTTACTTTAATGTCAGTTTTAAATCAAGAAGATGGTAAAATTGGTGCAGCTGCAATTTGTAATGGTGGTGGTGGTGCTTCTGCTATTATTATTGAAAAATGTTAGGCAATTAATTTTATAGCTAAATGTATAATATATAGAGTATTATAATTAATCATAATCATAATCATGTTCATCATTGAAAATAAAAATGAAAAACTTAATAAGTAAAAAACAACAAAAAATATAAAAACTATAATTTTATTAGTTGCAGTAAAGATTAACTCCTAGTAACTAACTAACACCCAAGAACCAGCAAGATGCTATCCCCTTCGCCTCCGCCACGGGCTGGGAGCTGTGCTGTATTTCTACCCTCCAGCGGTACCCCAGCTCATTGCTAACGGCGACAAACCAGTCTTCACATGGCTGCCGCACGTTGACCGCAGGGATCGAACAGGACACCTCAAACTGTAAGTGCTAGAAAGAAACCATGACAAAGTCTTAACCCCTCCGACAACAGCCATTACAGCAATCAATTTTTTGTTCTGTGAATACTTATGTAGGAGAATTTCAAACAAATTTTTGCTTTAAACATCTTTTAGATACATTGTTAGTAATAAAATTGATATATTATATAATGATGGCTTAGTAATAACACTATCTTATAATAATTTGATGAAAAAAAGCTAAAAAAAACTATATATATGAAAAAGGATATTCAACTAAATCTTTCTCATCTAAGATTTTTTTCTATTTTATATAATTTTGTTGAAGAGTAATTTATTTAAGTTACACAATCAATAAAAATTAGCCTACTTTATAAATATTTTATAAACAAAGGATATTTTAATAATACAGAAATATCATAAAATATAATATAAAACACACATACACAAGCATCCAAATAAGGAAAGCAAGCCGATATCCGCGAGGTATAAAAAAAAGAAAAATGATAAAATGGCCAAAAGTCATCTAAAAGTTGCGAAAGTAAATTTATCCAAAATATATCACCTGTGCAAATTATAAGTATTATCTGCGCAAATACAGCTTATTTTATTTATATTAAATAATGACAGCTTATATTTATCAATTTCACACCAATTAAGAAGAAAATTGTGGATTTTTTTCTTATTTTAATAAGAAAAATAAGAAAAAAACTGTAATGTACAATTATTATATGATTAATAGTTCTATCCATTGCCCATATATGTAACAAAAGCTCCTCACATGATAAACACGACGACATTGAATTTGTTGCACGCCAAATTTGTGGCGCGTGCAATCCATAATCAAAATAAAACTCTCTCTAACAATCAATCAGTTTGTCCTATTTGAATTTTAATAATCAGATTTACTTGGATGCAAATTATCTAGCATTACTTCTTCTCTATATCTGGAAATTCACAATTTTAATTCCTCTTATTATATTATAGTTATATTATATAATCAATTAATTAACTATGTCCAATCCAGAAGAATTAGTGGCAGAGGTAAGTACCTTTTTATTAAAAATTTCCGCCCTTGTTTAAGATATATTAACTTAAATCATTAAATATTAATATTAGCTTTAAATACTAACTAAAATTGTAATAACTATTTTTGAAAATTATTAATATAGGCAAATAAAAAATTAAAGAAAAGTTCAGGACTGTTTTCATCATTTTTAGGTGGTTCAAGTGTTTCTAAATATGAAGATGCAGCAGATTTATTAACACAAGCGGCAAATCTTTATAAACTTCAACGTCGAAGTGTTGAAGCAGGTAATACATTTGAACAAGCAGCAAAATGTCAATTAAAAGCCGAGTCACCAGATGAAGCAGCTAATACATTAGTTGAAGCCTTTAAATCTTATAAATTAGAATCACCAGAGCAAGCAGCAAATTGTTTAGAAAAGGCAATTAGTATGTTTGTTCAAAGAGGTCAATTTAGAAGAAGTGCAAATTTTAAAACTGATTTAGGTGAATTATATGAAAATGAATTACAAGATATTAAAAAGGCAATTCAAAGTTATGAAGATGCAAGTGAATGGTATAAAGGTGATTCTGCTATTGCATTATCAAATAAATGTTCATTAAAAGCAGCAGATTTATATTGTGATGATTCAATTAAAAATTATACAAAAGCTGCAACAACTTATGAAAGAGTTGCACAAGAATCTCTAAATAATAGTCTTGCAAAATGGTCATTAAAAGAATATTTTTTAAAAGCTATACTTTGTAGACTTGCTGATGGTAATGATTATGCAAGTGCAAATGCTGTATTACAAAGATTTTTACAATGGGATCCAAGTTTTCAAAATACCAAAGAATATGAATTTTCAACAAAACTTATAGATGCTGTCAAAGATGGTAATCCGGATGATATCGCAGTTGCTTCAAAGAATTTTGATAAATTTTCAAGGCTTGATGGAATGAAAGTTAGAATTTTAAATACTATTAAAAATAATATTGTAGCTGCACCAGTTGATATGGAAGACGATTTTACTTAATTGAGTATTTATTTTTCATCATCATCGTCATCATCATCATCATCATCATATTCATCATTATTATAATAATTATTATTATTATGTAATTGACTTTGGTTCTTTTCTTATAGTTTTTTTTTTTAAAAAAAAATTAAAATTAAATTTTTTTGATCTCCCTTTATAAATATTATTATTATTTTCTTAGTTATAATTAAGAATCGATTTGCTTAAAACGATAATTAAATGGAAAGATTATACAAAACCTAAAAATTATAGTCAAAATTATAATTAAAATTATAATTAAAATTTTTAATTTATTAATTTATTTATTTATATGTGATAAGTGGTTATTTGGATTAATTTTTGATCTCTGTAAATTATTTTTGATTATTTATATTGGTTTAATCTATGATCTACCACCTCTACCACCACCTCTTGAGAATCCACCTCTACCACCACCTCTTGAAAATCCACCTCTACCACCACCTCTTGAAAATCCACCTCTTGAACCACCTCTTGAACCACCTCTACCACCACCTCTTGAGAAACCACCTCTACCACCACCTCTTGAGAAACCACCTCTGCCACCTCTACCAGCTGAAGGACCACCTTTAGCACCTTTCTTCTTTGGAGCTTTAGGTCCTACTTGTTTAGGTTTTGGTAAGAATCTATCAAGTGGTAATAACTTATCAGCTGCAATATAAAATTTATCACCTTCTTTAAAAGAAGTTGCTTGAACACCTTCTGATGGTTTAATTGTAAAGAAAACTTCATTTAATGGACCTAAAATTTCATCAACTTTACCAACTTGAGTTTTATTTTCTAAATATATTGGAGCATTAAAATATGGAATTTTTTCATTAATTGATCTACAAACAATATCACCTTCACATGGGTGTAAGAATGCACCCATTTCAAAAACTCTATCTGGTGGACCTTGTGGTGCAAAATTGGATCTACCACCACGACCACCTCTGAAGCCTCCTCTACCTCTATTCATTATGTATGGATGTATAAAAATATGGTGGTTTTTGTTTTAGTATACTAAGAGAATAAAATCCAAATAACAATATAATATAAAAGATATAAATATAATCTATATCAAAACCATTGATATTCATTCTACTTTATATTCATGTAGCAAAATTGAAAATTTTTTTTATTTTTTTCATGGCAGGACAAAAAAAAAAAAAGGTAAAATAATAAAAAGCGTGAGAAAAAAAAAAAACAAAAAATAATATTGATAATATACACCCGTGCACCACCACTATGATTATATTTTGAAAAATTTGAAAAAACTAAGATTTTCACTGCGTGGCCGAGTGGCCAGCGGTTTCCTCCTTTGTTTAACCCCCCAGTCGGCAATAATCCACGCATACTCGCACACAAGAGGTGTTTTTCACACCCTCCAAAATTTGGTGGGTGCTAAGAAGACATAATTAATTATAGCGAGTGGGAAATTCGGTGGTTTACTCCGTCTCTTTGCAACGGTCTGATACGGTTTGTCTGTACAGACTGTTTCCTCTTGAGAGGTTCCTGGGCGTGCAAGCGCTGGGCAGTTCCACAAGAAATTACTGACCGGTTAGAGAAATACTAGTCGGGCAATGGGAGTGTTCTGCAGACGGTTGGCTTGGGTAATATGAAAATGTTGCCGGGGCTGTTGAGTGCAATGCGTGGATCCCAATTATTGGGAAACTCGATACCGATCATTATGTTGGCTGGGGGGTTTTCATTTTTTTTTATTCTTGCTTTTTAAACACAAATATATGTTCATAATTATTAAATATTATATATATATTATACATCAATTTAATAATTAATAGAAATAACACAGATCAAACTAACTATACATTTTATTACACATTTAAAAACTACCAAAAAATGGATAAAGCCTTCTTATCTTTATATCTTCCAATACTATGAATTGTCTTTCTTTTCATTTACAACTTCTTCTTTGCCAACCTTACTAATATTATCCTTAATACCTTCTTTCTTCTCATTTTTACTTACATTATCATTAACAGGTTTATGATAAACTAAATTCTTATAAATTCTACCACGACCTCCACGACTACCACGAATATTGAGTTCACCTCGATTATAGTTATTATTATTATCATTCAAAACATCATTATTATAACCTCCACGATTTCCACGATTTCCACGATTTACTCCATGATTTACTCCACGATTTCCACCACGACCTCCTGAATTATAACCTCGATAACCTCCACGATAACCACGATATGTATAACCCCTACCTCTACCACGACCACTTCTGCCACGATTATTTGAAGGAACTGAATCATTTTGTTCAGTTATAGTGGAATCGTTTTGTTTAGATTCAGTATATTCTGTTTTTTCATCATTATTGCTATTATCTTCAACTATTTCTGTTGTCTTTGATTCTGGAGAAACATTCTTTGAATCATCAGTACTACCATCATTTTTGATATCTTCATCATTTTTATTCAAATTTTCTGATTTACTATTTTCATCAGTTAGGTCAACTTCATTCTTATTGGATTCTATTTTACTATCAATTTTCTCAATTTTATTAACATCTTGAATTTTATTAATTTTCACTTTCTTTTTATCTTTATTTTTCTTTATCTTTCTTTCTTTCTTATCAACTTTTTCAACATCAGATTTAGCATTTTTTTTGTTGTCTTGATTTATATTTTTATTTTCATCTCTCTTTTCATCTTTATTTTCATCTTTATTTTCATCTTTATTTTCATCTTTATTTTCATCTTTATTTTCATCTTTATTTTCATCTCTCTTTTCATCTTTATTTTCATCTTTATTTTCATCTTTATTTTCATCTTTATTTTCATCTTTATTTTCATCTTTATTTTCATCTCTCTTTTCATCTCTCTTTTCATCTTCATTGTCATCTTCATTTTCATCTTGATTAGAAGTTGTAATTGTAGATTTTTCTTCTTTATCCACCTGTGATAATTTCTCTTCATTATCAATAGGTTTATCGTCATCTATATTACTTTTTGTATCAACTAATTTATTTTCTTTACCTTCATCTTTTTTAAAGTCATATTTTCTCTCACTTTGTTCATTTATAATATTACGATGATAGCGATTATTATTATTATTATTGTTATTACTATTGTTATTACTATTGTTATTATTATTATTATTATTATTATTATTATTATGATGATGATGATGATTTGAATTATGATAACCTTCACTATACTTATTATTATTATATTTATATTTATTATTGATTGAGCTATTAAAACGTGGATTATTTTGCTTTCTCCATGAATTTTTCGTTAACCTATCTTTATTAGTATTAATATTGATATTATTAATATTAATATTATTATTGTTATTATCAACAATTGATTGATTATGTTTCTTCATTTCTTTTTCATATTCTTCTTCACTCAATTCCCTTGCAATTCTTCTCTCAAATCCTGATGTGGTTTTATAACCTTTAGTGATTGCAGTTGGTGTATTATTTACTAAGGATTTATCTTTTTCAATATTTCCAATTATGTTTTCTTTCTCATCTTGATTTAAATCAGATTCTTTTTTAATTGAATCTTTTCTTTTCAAAATCTTAACTGATGTTGTAGATTTTTCATTTGAATTATTAATAATTTGTTTTTCATTATCATCACCATTTTCACCATTTTTATTATTACTTTGATTATTGATATAACTTAAATCTTTATCTTTATTATCATGATGATGAATTAATGTCATATCAAAAGTAGTTTCATTAATTGCAGCTTTTGATAATTTTTTCTCTATTTCTAATTGCTTTTTTAATGTATCAACCGGTTTAGCATTACCAAAAGGATTTATTTTTGAAGGTTTATTATTATTAATAGCTGGAGATGAAGACGATGGAATTAATGAATTATTTTTTATATTTAAAGATTTTGCAATTTCTCTTGTATTTTCAGATATAATTGGTATTTCAGGAACTAATACAGGTTTTGCATTTCCAAAAGGATTGAATTTATTTGAATTTGAATTTGAATTTGAATTTGAATTTGAATTTAAATTTGAATTTGAATTTAAATTTAAATCTAAAATTTTTGCTATTTCTTTAGTATTATCAGAAATTATTGGTATTTCAGGTATAACAACAGGTTTTGCATTACCAAAAGGATTTATCTTTGGTCTATTATCTGACTGTGAATTATGTAAATTATTGTTATTACTAATAGTATTATTATTTTGATTAATTTGATTATTTCTTAATTTAATTTTTGAATTTGAGTTTGAATTTTCTCTTAATTCCCTTTCTTCTTTTTCAATTCTTTCATCTTCTAAATCTTCATCATAATTTAAATCATTACTAAAATTTAAAACAGATTGAAATTCATTTGGTGATGCAATATCAATTATGAATTTTTTCCTATCCATAAAAATACTACCATTCCATTTTAAAACTTTTTGTAAATCTTGTGAATTAAATAAGAATACAAAAGCAATTTTCTTTTTATGATTATTATCAGATGGATCTAAAAGTACATGACAAGATTCAAATTTTGTATATCTTGATTCGAATAATTCTTTAATTAATTGTCTTGTAAAATTTGATGGTATATTATCGAAAACTACTATATTTGAATTTTTAAGATTTAGATTTAAATTATTTAGAGATGAATTAAATAAAGATGAATTTCTCCAAGAATTTGATAAATCAATTGAATCTCTATCAATATTTCTATCAATATCTTTATCAATTAATCTATCATTAATATTATTACGATATTGATTATGGTTGTAATTATGATTATGCATATTATTATTATTATTACCAAATGGTGAAGGAGTTGAAGAAATAGAATTAAAACTATTTGAATTTAGAGTATTTGTTATATCGAAATCATCTTCAATCCAAGATGGTGTACCCAAACTTGGATCTGCCATAAATTCAGTCAATGACATTTTCTTTGTTCCTGAAAATAAATAATGAAATAAAATAAAATAAATAATTGAATGTTAGTAAAATAAATTTCAATTATAAATATAATTGATTAAATTATAATTCAATTAAATCGATAACATACCCATATTTAATGATTAATTATTTTAACTATTTTAATTATAATAATAAAGTAATTGATATAGTATTAATGACCAATATAAAATACTTGTTGTATAAAATGAATAATATACTATAAATGAAAATTAAATCCGAAACAAGAAAGCCAAAAAAAAAGAAATGCAAATAGAATAAAGTTTGATTCAAAATATAAGTATCCAACAAGCAAGATACAAGATATAAAAGAAAATGTAAATAAATAAAATAAATGTAAATAAATAAAATAAATATAAATTGAAAACTAAAAATTAAAGTGTTTTTAGCGGATAAATTAATTTAATATATAATAAATATTAAAAAAATATTGAGTGTTGTTGTTACCCGGTGTAGAAATAAAGTTATTGCAGCTGAGCCATTATATATTGCTATATTGTTATATTATAGTCTGTCTGGACGATCGACGGGGCATGAAATAATTTAATAATTTAATAATAAATAATATTGAATTATTTGAAATTACCTAAATAGGAAATAGAAAATGTTAAATGGGCAACAAAAATATCATTTAATAAATACTATATTGGTTTTATCCTAATATTTGCCCTCCATTTTTTTTGACTTATATAAACTATTCTGTTTCCTTTTATTAACAACAGATAAAGATATATATATATATAATTATGTCCAATAGTAACACTAATAATAATAATAATAATAATAATAATAATAATAATAATAATAATAATAATAATAATAATAATAATAATAATAATAATAATAATAATAAATCTATTCAAATAAATAATGACTTATTATTAAATGATGAAATATCATTAGATGAAAAGAATGAATTCTCTGAAATAATAGATTATAGAGAAGATTTAGAGGAAGAATGTGATATAAATGAAAATGAAAATGAAAATTTTCTAAATTCTAATAACTTACATATCGATGATTTAAAACAAAATTCTATAACTACAGGTTTTTTAAATAATAAAGTTTTATCATTATCAACAAATTCAATTAAATCTTTATTACCAAATTTTTATTCAATTAAAAGTGCAAATAATTCATCAAGTTCAATTAATCAAGATAATTTAAGTTCAAGAGATAATTTATTATTACAAGATCAAATTAATATAGTATCTGATGAATTAGCAAGAGAATCAGATGTTACAGTTTCAACTAATATAACACCACAAGCTGAATATAAAGGTTTTGCATCTTATGTTATATCATGTATATTTTTATTTATTTGGATTTGTTGGTCTTTTTTACCTGATAGAATACTTAATAATTTAGGTGTTTATTATTATCCAAATAGATGGTGGGCTTTAGCAATTCCTTCATATGTAATTGTTTTAATGATATATATGTATATTGCAATTGCATTATATGATATTGAAATTTTAACATTACCTTTAAATGATAATAGAAATATTGTTGATGATTCAGGTTTAATTATAACTCAATTAAAAAATTTTAAACCAAATGAAATTAATAATTATTTAATTAATAGTTCAAGTGGTGTATGGGATTTGCCAATTTCAATTGTTAATAATGTTTTATATTTAAATTCAAATGATAATGATAATACTGATAAATTAAATAATTAATTTTTTATGTTAGTTATTTTTTATTTTGGCTGTGCAAATCATCAATATTATTATAGTCTATATTTTAATCTTTTTTTTTTTTCTATATCGTGATATTTTTCATCCATTGTGTGTGTGTGTGTGTGTGTGCAATTTATTCTAATTTTTTACTGGCTCCCCGCATTATGCGTTTGTCATTTGGTAGTGTTAAATAATTAATTAAATTTAAAAAAAATAATAAGTTGATTCAATTTACTTTTTATTTTACAATCAATCAAATCAATCAATCAATCCCTCATCTTCTTGACACGTTGACAATAGACTAAATTTTTAAATTTTTATTTTGCATCCTTTTGTCATTAACGTGATTAGAAAGAAATAAATTAACATAATTTTCCTAATCTATTTCTCTATTTCTCTATTTCTCTATTTCTCTATTTCTCGATTTCTTATTTTATATTTTATTATGTTTTTATTTTATTTCTTTCTTCTTTTATTTTTTTTTTATTAATTTAATAATAATAACAGGAACAACAAAAGAAAAAAAATATAATACAATTAAGAATAATTAAAAATGATGAAAGCTTTAACTTATATGAAACCAAATGTCATTTCATGGCACTCAATTCCAAAACCAAAAATTCTATATCCAACTGATGTTATCGGTAAAGTTTGTGCAACAACAATTTGTGGTTCAGATTTACATATTTTAAAAGGGGATGTTCCAGAAACAACTGCAATTGCAGCTAAATCACCAGAAAAAGGTATTGTTTTAGGTCATGAAGCGATTATTAAAGTTGAAGAAGTTGGTTCTTCAATCAAAAAATTCAAAGTTGGTGATATTTGTATTGCTTCTTGTATTACATCATGTGGTTCTTGTTATTACTGTAAAAAAAATTTACAATCTCATTGTAGTGGTAATGATGGTACATCAGGTTGGATTTTCGGTCATGAAATTGATGGTACTCAATCTGAATATGTTAGAATTCCATTCGGTGATAATTCATTATTTAAGGCTCCAGAAAATGTTTCTTATGATAAATTATTAATGTTATGTGATGCAATTCCAACTTCTTATGAAATTGGTGTTAAAAAAGGTGGTGTTAAAGAAGGTGATTCAATTGCAATTGTTGGTTTAGGTCCTGTTGGTTTATCAGCTTTATTATCAGCTAAAACTTTAAAACCAAAACAAATAATTGCAATTGATATGGATGATGAAAGATTAGAATTAGCTAAAAAATTAGGTGCAACTCATTTATTAAATCCATCTAAATTTTCAACTCAAGATTTAACAAATGAAGTTATGAACATTACTACCAATTTAATTCCAGGTAGAGAACCAGGTGTTGATGTTGCAATTGAATGTGTTGGTGTACCATCAACTTTTGAATTATGTGAAGAACTTATTACTTCTGGTGGTTCAATTGCTAATGTTGGTGTTCACGGTAAGAGTGTAGAGTTACAATTACAAAAACTTTGGATTAAAGATTGTAAAATTACTACTGGTTTAGTCTCTGCTTACTCAACTGAAGAATTATTAAAGTTAGTTGAAGACGGTACTTTAGATCCAACTCCAATCATCACCCATCACTTCAAATTTGATGAATTCGAAAAAGCTTATGAAATTTTCAAGGACGCTAAAAACACAAAAGCAATGAAAATTATTTTAACTCCATAAATAAGTAAAGTAAGTAGATAAATTGATAGATTTATTTATAAATTTTTTACATATGCAAGTTAAATATGATTTACTTTTTATTATCTAGATTTCTTTGTTTTGTTCCGTAGCTTCGTCATTATCGTTATTATTGCTCTTACGTTTGGCAGTTTTATATTTTTCTTCAGCTTTAACCTTTTCATCAGGATTTATGTTGTTGACACCACCCAGTAAACTTTTCGAAATTGCTTCAGTTGCTGCAATTGCAGGTCTGAAAAATACAATAGGTGTGGCTTTGGCAAACTCAACCAGTGCAGCAGAGGCAGTCTTAGATTGTGAGGCTCTAATACTAGCCTCATATAATGCATCTTTAGCCGTATTGAAATTCTTTTGAATCGAATTATATGCAGTCTTTAAACCTTCATTGAATGATTCTGGCTGATCAGAATATAAACTAACAACATACGTGTCACCATCAAACTCACGCAGTTTATCCTTATCTTTGTTTTTGTTAATGCCAATCCTCGAATCAAAATCAGAGTCAGATATATTACCAGATTCATCAATACCTTTATCACCATCATTAACGTGGCCAGCCTCATTATCATTATCATTATCGATATCAATATCATTTTTAATATCACTGCCATTATCAGAATCATCTTCTTCATCCTCAATTGCAATTTCATTGATTATTTTTGATATGTGACCGTTCTGGTCATTATTCGTATTCTTCTTATCGAAGAAGTAATATCTATGATAATCAGATTCTTCTTCATCACCAAAAGATGCAGTTGAACTCCGGCGTCTACTTTTACTATTTTTCTTTTCTCTATTTTTTATGATATACTCCTTTCTCATACTTGATGAGTCTCTAACAATTCTAGCCGAAGATCCACTGCCACCAAGTACTTCTTCGGTATTTTCTAAAATGGTTTGTGTACCAGCAGCTAATTTAGCTCCAAATTTCAAAATTTCACCACTTGTAACTTTTGTAAATTCAATTGCACCAACTTGTAAACTTCTCACAACACGACCATCTTTCTTGTATTCTCTCATTGGAACTGTAACTAAATTATTAACACCTGATCCAATATTGACTATAGATCTAACAGGTGCCAATCCTGATAGAACTCCACCCAATTGATTTTTTTTAACATCTGGTGACCAAAATCCATTTAATAAAGCATTGAGCCTACTAAATCCTGGAACACCATAAAGAGTAACTTTATTTAAAGTGATGTCCGACTCATCTAGGATAAAAATGTTCATGAATTCATTTGTATGCCCTGATCTTATTCCAGCATAATCAATTTTCTTAGGTTTATAATCAAGCTTTAAAACAATTTTATTAATTGTAATTTTCTCTATAAACATTTCTTCATTTTCAATATTTAGTGGTATAAATCTCTGATCTTTAAATTCCCCAAATCTTGTTAAAAAATCCAATGTATCCTGGTCAATATAAAGTCTCAATGGTAGAATATTTATTTGTAATATCATTTCGATAGCAGCCAATCTTGCAACGGGACGCACTAAATCAACATTTATCTTTATCATATTTTTACCAATTTCTCTTTCACCAGCTTCTCTCATATACCCGGCAAACATATTCCAACTCGATGTAGGAACATTATCCTTTATTAATAAATTATTAATGGAAATTTCAATCTGATTAACAATTTCACAATCATCAATATTTTCATCTACTGAAAAATAATCTGGCTTTTCTTTAAGATGTGGTTCATTACTAGATAACATCTTAAAGCTGACATCAATATCATCAAGTTTTATAAAAATTTTGTTTCTAATAGATCTTTTCAATTGTAATGGCTTAGCTTTGCTTTTACCAAGATCAATGGTTTGTGTACCATCCCTAACTTTATTCGAATTTTTATCATAACCATTAATATTTTTAGAAATTTGATTCATAATTTCTGTAGGATCATCTTTTGGCCCAACTCCTAACATAATGGAGTGGTATAATGTTTCTTCGACAAGGGTTTGAGTTTGCAATATTTCATTAACATTATTTCCATTAACTTTAGTTTCATTGTCTTCTGCTAAATGTTCATCAATTTGTTGAGCTTTTTTCGATACTCTCTTCAAAGCACGCCTTATTTGAACCCTAGTTTCTTTCCAATCATATCCATCATGCAATTCAATGTCAACTTCTGATATATTAACATGAAAAGTTAGCGGTATAATATTAATTATTGATGAATTCTTGCCTTCATGTTCAAAATGAGTACTATTTAATGAAATACTTGCAGAATTATGATTTATATTGGAATATGATGTGTCTGAACTACTTGAAATATTAGAATATGTCTTTATATCATCATAAAAGTTTTCAACAATGGTTAGATCCTCTTTACTATCATCATTAGACAGATGTTCTGAAAGCTTATTTCTGGATTTATGTGATTTAGCAATATGCTCTTTTTTTGAATTTTCAAAAAAATCAAATTCAATATTATCAAAAACATCAATTTCATTAGTTGTTTCTTTATATTTATCGTCATATGAAAAATATACCGGTTTCTTTAAATCTTTTAATAATTGTATAAAACATTGAGTGGAATCACAACATAAATTCAAATTGATTTTTTCAATATCGAGTTGAGCATCTAGTACTGATTTCGTAACGGTGTTACCCAAAATTGAATTATTTTCCAAGTTGCTAATGGAATTAATTCTGACTTTTATTACAATCGTATTTAAAGAACCAATTGAGACGTAACCCCTTTCCCTCCATATTGAATGCATCGATGTATTGGTAATGTTGTTATTCTTAGGTTTATCATTAATATTTCTAACAGCATCAATTAGTAATAGTGAAATCAAGCTTGACGTAAATTGACAAATGATAGTTTTGTCATTGTACATTACAACTTCAGCATTACCCTTATTGATTAATAAAATACTCTTACTCTGTAAATTTACAGGCTCTAGACCAATAGATATATCTGTTAAAGAAACAAAAAATTCATTATTAACTTTTTTCCTTGACTTTGCGTTTGAGTTAACAAAATTGATATTAAAATTAGTTGAAACTGGTGCTTCATACTTATCTTTTCCAAGATCCTTTTCAAACATTGCTAGCCATTTACCACTATAATTTACCAACCAATTACTTAGAAAGAAATGGTAGGACTTTTCAAGTTTGATAGATAACATTGGTGCAGAATTCCATTTATTTCCTTTGGAAATTATTGCTTCATTGTGTGAATTTTTTACTCTATTCATTTGTATTTCATATATTGAAACCTGATTTGTATTTTCTGACAATGATGTAATACCAATATTCTGCAATTCTCCTTTCACACCACCAAATTCATTATTTAAATTATCAATAGAATATGCAAATTTTCTTACCAACCCAAAATAACTAGCAATTTTGGATTTTGACATAAGATTAGAATTTAATCTTTGCTGATTAAAAGGTGAATCCTGAAATTTTACTTTTGTTTCTTTAGGGACTTTTGCTTTTATCTTTGAAATCCAACTATCAAATATTTTATAAATGTTATCTAAAACATCAAAAGATGATGTAAAATCTATTTCATTTATCAGAAACGTTTTTCTTGCATTGTAAAAAATATCCTTTTGACTAATCACATCAAAGACTTTAAACTTTGTTAGTTTTCCTCTGTGTTCATTATATTCAAGATTTTCAAATTTAAGCTCAGCTTCACCGCTTGAAGTAGTTATCAAGACCTCTATTAAATTTAGTTTGGCTATCTTTTTCATTGTGTCATACACAATTGGAGTAACTGAAAAGTCTATATATTCATGTGTATTTTCTGATAATGCCACCACTCCTTTGATATCATTCAATTTCATAACAAATTCGGAAGTTTTCGTAACACTGGAGTTATTATTATTACTATTATTACTATTACTATTATTATTATACTTCTGAATAGAGGAATTTCTTAAAGATAAACGTTCATGTGATATTACATATTTTTTCGAATTGAATGCTTTTAATTCATGGAACTTTCTTATTGCTGGGTTCAAGCTAAGATAGAAATCTAAAATTGAAATAATCAAGGAATACTTAATATTGAAAAATAAAGGTTTTTCGGTTATTATGCTAATAATATTAGAATCATTTTCAGTTTGAATTTCAAATCCAATATCCGGATGAGAATTCGAATTAGCAAAATACACAGACTTTTCTTCTTTGCTTAGCAATTCAAACATTTCCACAGTACCCTGAATTAAATTAGGACTTTTTTGTTCAAGAACAAATAATGAAAAATGAAAAATATCTGAATTGTTGTTTTCATATAACCCTACTTTGGATAATTTGGAATTTATACTGAGTTTCAAATCTTGGATTGAAAATTTTTGAAGAACGATACTTGTATTTGTATGTGAATTGATTTTTTGATTTCCTTTCTTCAAAATTGGCTTAGATATTTTTTTTTGTTTACTTACTTGAATCAAAAAATCTATAAAAGATATGACTAATGCGGGCACAGGGGTGAGTGATACCTTAATGTTATCTATTTCAATTCTGAGATCCTTCCTCATGAACAAAGCTATTTTTATAGAATCGATAGTTAATAATATTGTTCCATTATCAATTTCTTTGTTTTCAGTAGTTTCTTCATTAATGACAGTTTCAGCATCATAAAAATCTCCCTGTGTTGCACTCATATAAATACTTTTATCATATGTTGAGTACATGGCACTTTCTAGTAAAGACTGTTGAATATCATTTTTATTTTCGGCCATAAATGACGAAGCCATTAAATTTTCGTCATAATCATAATCCTCATTATCATAATTACTTTTATTATTATCTTCATTACTAACAGATCTTTGTTCTTCTTCATTCACATCTGATTGCAAATCGACATCAGTTCTATTATCCTCATAATAGTCATCATCTGATTTATTTTCCTTATCTAACTCTGGCTTTATAACTGAGACTGATACTCCCTCAATTGAACATTGCCTTTCAGTCTTAGAACCATTTGCTGTAATTTTACTTATACCGATTTTCAAAACAATAGGGTCAGCAATCACTTTAATATCCAGGTCTTCCAGTGATACAAAAACTTTACCCATAATATAATCAATGGCATAAGATAATAAAGTATTTGATTTTTTCGGATCATCATTTTCTAAACTTTTTTGTAAATCCTTTGTTAACTCCAAATCTTTTTTCAAAATCTCTTTAAGCTTTTTAGCTTGTTCACCAAATTCTTTATCATTGGATACCAAATCATCATCATCAATTTCATCTTCCCAATTATTAATATTATCTTTATTCTGATTAAATGATGAGGAATTTGTATTTGTAAATGAGTTTGCACCACTTACAGCATCAACAAAACCAACGACACTTTCAACCATCCCTTCTAATCCCTCTAAAGGATCATCAAGACCCTTTAATATAATTGAATTTGAAGGGTCTAAAAATTGACCATTCTCAATTGAAGCTTTTGGACTTATAACACAAGTAACTCCTTTGACGAATATCTGGATACCACTTGTAGATATTGATATTTTTAAATCTTTAACATGTGCATGCCGTATATTAACAGGTGTACTCGGAGGCAAATATTGTGACTGTAATTTATCTATATCTAATGTAATATCTGTTAAATGAAGTGATGGACCGGAGTTACCCTTAAATGTAAATGATGTTTGTTGTGGTAAATCAAGTGGATGCAAGGGTAACCGTGACAATAACAATGAAAGGATCGTTGACTGTACAGTCGAGGACAATATGGATGCCATTAATATCTTTATTTAAAGGATCGATATCTATATGTATTCTTTTTCTTAAATTTGTGAAATGCTCAGCTGTGTAAAATATGTTTTCTACTTCTAGTTGCAACAATGCTCAGGTAGCTAAGAAAAATTCAATATTCTCTTGAGCTCTTATTTATTGTCAACTATAATCTGTAATTTAGAAATTTAGCAGTTATCACGGAATGAATGAACAGATAAAGATCAATCTGATAAGAATGATACATAGGAGCAACCAAAAGACGCAGATTCTTGGGGCATCACAAAATATTGTAATAACATAATGATGATCTTATATAAGATTTTTTGAAGGAAAGGATAAAGGCGATGGCGCAGACTTTTCTTATCTTATTGTTATTAATTAATATATATATATATACGCCAAATATGTCACGTGAAAATGTCTTTTTTTCATATATATTCACTATACTTATCTTACTTAAATTTTACACTAGAAAGTATAAATTATAAATAGTAAACATCTAATATTATTAACAACAACGAAAATCAGCTAAGATGGAAGGGAACAAAATGTACCTGAAGTACTTTGAACTAAATCAGCACCGGCGTTATCATCGTATCCATCTAATGCCTCTGCTATTATATTATTACGAACAATATTCTTTTCTTGTGTTTTAACGAATAACAACATACTTAAACCAAAAGCAACAGTTAAACCAACAAGTAAGAAATTTATTGGATTTGGATTACCATTGAATTTAAAATGTGTTGCATTGTCTAATAAAGTTTGAAATAGATTCATGATACCACTAAAACAAATGATTGCACCATAAACGGTACCAAATGTTTTATAGCCGAAAACTTTAACACAATAATCTGATACAGCAGTATAATAAAATGGCCTATAAAGAACAAGTAATATTATTCCAATGTACTGTAGGAATTGAATTGGTAACATTCCAAAAATACCAATTAATGTTGAAACACATAGTAATATTGTTAAGACAATTATGGTATTTAAATTATCTAATATAAGTCCAATAAATGGAATTGAAAGTATACCACCTAATGGTAGTGCAATATCAAAAAATTTATTTATTTTAATTGCAATTTCAGGATTAAAATAATATTCCATTTGAGAAGAAATTGTAGCAACAAAATAATTAATTCTTAACATTTGAATTGTAGTAAATAAACACATAATATACCACCATGGTGATTTAAATTGCTCTGATATTGTTTTGGAATGTAAAACACCAAATACACCACCAGAAATTTGTTTCAAATTTTGATCTGCAATTTCTTCATAAATTGATTTAGTTGATATAACTGATCCTCTACGTGATCTATTATGTTCTTGTATTGATTCTACTTCACTGGATTGATAACGAGGATCATTTGGATCTAATGGTAAACCATTTTCATCCAATCCAGTCTCACCAATTTTAGCAATCGATTCAATAGTTTGATATGATTCATGTGGCATAATAAATATCTGACACAATAGAATAAAGACTGGAACAATTAAGTAAAATGAGAAAAACTTTTTTAAAGTCAAATTTTTAATATAATCATTTTGATAAATAATTCTATAGAACAAGAACAATGCAGATGATGTGTCAAAACAACCTGTTAACAATGCTAATATTAGACCTGATCTACCTGGAAATGAATTTGATAATTGAAAACAACTAATGAATACAAATGGACCCCCAAATGCTAAAGTTATATAACCAATTAAATAAGCATCGAAAAGAACAATATCTTTACCGTATGCAAGTAAAATGGATGCGATTGCAATAAAAAATGAGCCTAAAATTCCTGTAATTCTTGGTCCATAATTATCTAAGATTGGACCAACCAATAAAGCAGTTGCATTTGTAATAACTGCTGCCAATGTAAACATTAAGTTTAATTTCAAATCTTGATCAACACATGCAGCTTCTGAGATTATAAAATTTGATGTAAATGAAGTTTCATTTGAAGAATTTGGTGGGATTTCAATATCACAAACTTCTTTATAAACACCTTGTGCAATTAAAACTGGTTTTAAAGCTGCAAATCCAAATACTGGACCTGCAGCAAATAAACACCAGAGCATTGCACATAAAATTTGTGTAATCCTTATTCCTAATGACGGAAGATGATGTGTTGTTGGTTTTAGTGAAATCAAAGGTGTATTCTCTGTGTCTTCCATTAATTTATCTGTGACTCTAAGGGTGTGAAAAAGAATAGAACATTAGCAAAACAATTTTATATAGTGGAGTAATTAAAGGTAAAAAAGAATATAAGATAAATAATTATTTGCAATTAAAAAATAATCTTGTAAACATGTTTTAGGCGGCGGGCAATATCAAATAATAGCAGTATATAATTTTTACCATATAATGGTTATCTTCGGAGAAGAGCGAGAAGACCGTTCTTGAGTTTTCAGTTCAGTTGATAACTTGATTAAAAGGTAACCTTTTAGATAACAAGTGAATATGATTTCATTTAATCAATTGTAAATCATTTAGATCGAATTCTGAAAGATGATGTCATTTTCATATAAATTAATTCACCTCTTTATTCACATATAAAGAATAAATAAATTTATAAAGTCTATAAAGAAAATTAATTTTATATAAATACAGATAGAGCAACGAATGACAAAATTTCTATTTTTTTTTTTTTTTCCAATCAAAAGATTTAAGCTTTACCTAGTTTTTCTAAATCGTCAGAAAGTTTATTAATATCGTCTTCAATTTTATTTTTATCATCATTTTCAATATCTTTCTCTCTAGTACCATCAACAACGCTATTAACCCAAGCAACTTCTGTTTTAAGTAAATCTTTAGTACTTGGACAATAATGACCACCTGGATGTTTTAAAACAGTTGCATCATCACAAAGATCTGCTAAAATTTGGGATCTTTCATTTGAGACTAAAGTATCTAATTCTCCAATAACATGTAATGTTGGTAAAGTAATTCTCTTTTCATAAAATTTTTGAACTGATGGATTATCAAATTTAAAACCTGAATAAATAATTGCAAACTTTAAATGATCTAAAGCTTTATCATCATCAACAATTTCATTAAATGATGATAATATTGTACCAACAATACCTGAACCTTGAGAGAAACCCATAATACCAATAAATGGACCATGTTCTTTATAAGCTTTTTTAACAACTTCAAATGATGGTTTAATATCGAATTTATCTTGTTGAGTATAAACCCAACCTCTAAAATTAATTTCTTCAGCTTTATCATCAGCACCTAAATTAGCGGCTGCAAATGGTAAATCTGCAGGTGTAAGTTGAATTGGTGCATCAATGAAAATAGTTTGATAACCAGCCTTTTTTAATGCTTTTCTAATACCTGATGCTTTAACAGAGAAAACAACACCGTTTTGGGCAAAACCATGAAGACATAAGATAGTACCTTTGATAACTTTTTGAGACATTTTTAATTGGTTAATTTTTTGATTTACAATAGTAAATAAATTTATTTGAATTAAGAGAATAGTGAAAATATCAATGCAAGAGGAAAAAAAAATCGATCAACTTGGAATGAATGAAAAAAAAAGATACCTTGAATTTACTACAAACTACTAACCTTTTAGCAGAAGTTGCAATTAAAAAGAAAAATCCACTTCTTAACTCCGAAAATGGTGGATATTTTATCCAATTTTGAAATATTGAAAGAAAGAAAAAAAAACCTAAACACCTTCACGGCGTTAAGAACATTTTTTTTTTCTCTTCCTTGCTTCACAACATGGCAGATTTTAATCTTATTCACAGTGTTATACTCATATTTTTCTTTTTCTTTCATACTATCAGAATGGTATATTGAAAAGCATCAATCAATAACAAATAGAAACTATCAGATAGTCAATATAAACATTTATAAACTAATCGATGTTTATAATATAAAATAAATGTTGAGTTAACCACCGACAATTTCGGTTGATAAGGAAAGAGATTGTGTTTCTTTTATGTTTGATGATGACGTATATCTATTTCATACCTTTTTATTCGCCACATGGCCCAAGCAAGGCTTGTCAACTTTCTCTTTCCTTTTTTTTTTTTTTTTTTTTTTTTTTT
>JAJLVB010000017.1:0-71130 GCA_030570135.1 Pichia deserticola | reverse complement strand
CATTACCAATCGATGAATATCAGAAATCAGTAATTGATAACATACCTGACAATGTTCCAACTGCAGATAACGAATCTCTGGCTAAAGATTATAAATTAGGTAACCTTTCAGTATCTTGTGGACCAACAGTAAGATTTCTAGCTTCTCATGAAAATGATTCAAATAATTATAGAGGTAGTATTTTATTAGTTGTAAGGAATTTTGATCAAAATAATAATAATAATCAAATTCCAATTTTCAACTTTTTAATTGGTCCTTCAATTCCAATACCAAATAATGATTATAATCTTAAAGAAATAAACCCATTAAATTCTGAATTAATTCATAAAGAACAAGATTTTACGTTTTTTAGATATTCTTTCCAATTTGAATTACAAAATTTTGAACAAAAAGTTAAATATTCCATTGACAATTTATTATTACCTCATTATCAATTTTATTTACCATCCTCAAATCAATCAATGAATATCATGTCCTTTTCTTGTAATGGATTTTCTTTAGGAACTAAAACACAAGATTTTAAAGGTTCATTATGGCTTGATGTAATTAAAAAGCATAGTAATCCAAATCTTCATTATCATGTAATGATTGGTGGTGGTGATCAAATTTATGCTGATTCAATTAAAAATATATCTCATGATTTTAAAGAATGGTTAAAACATAAACATTTACATTCAACTGATAAACTAACTAAAGAAATGGAAAATTCTTTTGATGATTATTATTTAAATCGTTATATATCTTGGTTTGGTAAAGGTTATTGGTATGGTTCAGCTGGTAGAACACTTCAAACAATTTTACCGATTGCTTTAGCAACTATACCACAAATAAATATATATGATGATCATGATATAATTGATGGTTTTGGTTCTTATCAAGATTTTACAATGAGGCAACAAATATTCCAAGGTGTTGGTCAACATGCTTTTAAATATTATATGTTATTTCAACATCATACTGTTTATAATGAAAATCTAGATAATGAACCTTCATTTATTGTTGGTAATAAACCAGGTCCTTATATAACACAACTTTCAAAATCAATATTTGCTAGACTTGGTAATTCAATTGCATTTTTAGGTTTGGATTGTAGAACTGAACGTACAAAACGTAATATTGTTACATCTGATACTTATAATAAAACTTTTAATAGACTTGAAAATGAAATTTTAAATTCAATTAAATGGGGTAAACCAATTAAACATTTATTAGTTTTATTAGGTGTTCCAATTTGTTATCCAAGAATGGTTTTTATTGAAAGAATTATGGATTCTCCACTTATAACTCCAATTCTTTATCTTGCACGTAAAGGTATAATTGCGCATGGTTTAGTTAATGAATTTGATGGTCAAGTTGAATTATTAGATGATTTAAATGATCACTGGTGTTCTCATTTACATAAACAGGAAAGAAATAAATTAATGGACAGAATTCAAAATTTTGGTGAAAAACATAATGTTAGAATTACGATTTTATCAGGTGATGTTCATTTATGTTGTGCATCAAGATTTCGTACTTTAAAATTATCAAATGAACTTAATCCAAAGAATGATGCAAACTTTATCATAAATTTAATTTCTTCTGCAATTGTCAATGCTCCACCACCTGATGGTATGGTTAAAATATTATCAATGAGAGCTAAAAAACATATTTTTAAAGGTAAAATATTAGAAGATATGATTCCATTATTTAATTATGAACCAGGAGATACTCAAAAACATAGAGAATATGAATTGTTTTTAAATAAAAGAAATTACTCAGATATAATTCCAATTTCGAATTTACCAAAAGAATATTTGGTAAATCATTTTGGATCAAATACAAATGATAAATTTTTTATACCGGGTATTGTAAAGAAAGATGAACCAGCTTTATATAATGATAGTGCAGAAAATATGGTTGCATATGAACATACAAATTCTTCAATTGGTTACCCTCTTGATGACGATGGTTTTATTGCAACTATACATGTAGAACGTGATATAAGAAACACTAATAGTGAAACAACAGATTATGAAATTGTTGTTCCTCCCCTAGATGTAACCAAATAATTTGGTAATGGAAGTACTATATGTGATTATTTGATTGATAAAATTATACAAAAAATAAAAAAAAAAAAAACATGTAAAATATACACTAATTAATTTAATTTGTATTACTATAATTTTGTTAAATAATTATATAATGAATGAAATAATATAAAATATGATCACCAAAACATTAAATAAAAATTTATGGTTTTTTTTCTGCAAATATAGTCATTAAGGCAAATACCGAATAAAACATACCTAAAGGATAAGCAATTAATGGTCTTGCATTTGATAAATTTAAAACTCTAACAAAGAAACCACTAGCAGCCCAAGTACACCAACCGACACAAAGTACTGCTAACACATAACCAATTGAATTATTTAAATGTAATACTATTGCAACTGCACTTAAAAGCACTAATGGTAAAAGACAATATCCTATAACACTTGCAGTTCTTAAAAAATCTAAACTGCCATCTACAGCACAACTCATTAATTTAAATAACCAATGTAAACTGACTGTACCAAATAATGCAACACCATAAATATAACCAAAATGTGTTTTCCCACTCAATAATAATAAAGTACCAAATAATAAACAAAATAAAATAGGTCCCGCCATATCACTATCTTGAATTACATCATCACTTAATGATGTACTCTTCAATCCTAAAACTGCCAATGTTTTAGCCTTAATATGACCAAAATTAACACCTAATTCTTCAAATAATGCTGGCTCCCCAGGATAACCTGATGTTGAAAATGCTGCAATTATACCTGGAGTTAATGGTGAATCATAATCTGCCATTTTATCTGTAGCTGATGCCATTGAACCTGATGGCATTGAAAATCCAGTAGCTGGCATACCACCATATCCATATCCTCCATTATTCATACTGTAGTCTGTTGTTTGATATGATCCTTGTGGATCATTTTGTTGATATTGTTGATAATATGACATTTTGCCCTCTTTATATTTTCTACTATTGTTCACTTGAATCACTGAGATCAATTTTAATAAACTGTTGATCTTACACTTAAAAGTCCTAAATCAGGTTAAGAAAATATAAAACCTTTTGACTTTCTTAAATGGAAATAAGACATGGGAACAAAACATAACGAAAGTTAAGGCGCGGTTTATTTCAGTTTATTAACAAATTTGACAATTAGTGATTTCTCTACATGAATTCGTGTTTCTTTTGATGATGAAATATTTGATGTTTGATTTCTACTTTTTGTCAGAGTCGAACAATAACAACAAACACACAAACACACAGGGATATGAGCACTAAAATATTGATTCCAGATGAATTCATTGAAATTCATATAGAGAAAGACGCTTTCACAGTTTTACATTCAGCCATAATTGACCTCGTTATGACAGTACGAACAATTAAACAAACTTCATTACTTTTATATTTGAAAAAAGCTCTAATAACGTTATATATAGATGAAGAAACCTCCAACGATAGGAACGTTGAAGAATTACAGTCAGCAATTCAAGAGGATGATCCATTACCATCAATTACACTAGATATGCTTTCAATTGTTATAGCCAGCGTTAACACGCGTCTTGAACCATTAGAATTTGAAATTGCAGAATCAAAAGATATGGATGATTCTTCAGTAAATATATTTTCTTTTATCAATAAAAAACCATCTGGTGCTATTCGTTTATCAACTAAATACTCTCAAAATGATATACAACTTATAAAGCAAGTTATTGATAGAATTTTTAGTTCAGATTATGTTAACAAAACTTCTACAGTTGACGACGAAGGTACTACACAGTCTCAAATAACTTACTCAGTACCATATATGAAAATGGTAAAATACTTGAGAGATGGGCCCGAAATACAATCCAATGATGAAGACGATACAACTCCAATAATTAGCCGCCCTTCTTTAGACGACTCTGATCTATTTTTAAAAGATCTTGAAAATTACGGATGGTTAGAAAGAAACTATAATAACTACACTTTAGGAGCAAGGGGTTTAGTAGAACTGAAAAAATATTTACTAGACACATATGGTAAATATCCAACAGGCACTATAAGTACTTGTTATGGTTGTGGTGATATTTTAACTCGTGGTCTTGCTTGTCCTAGTACATCTTGTAAGATTCGCTTTCATCCCTACTGCTGTGAATTAGTTAAAAAATCTAGAGATACAGACTCTTGCCCCAACGATAATTGCTCAGAAGAAATTAAAAACTTTTATACTTTTTAATATACTTAATTAATTATACATAGATCTTAAATTTGAACAAATTATCTACAATTACACAGTAGTTTATCTGAGTTTATTTACAAAATTTCAAGCTCTTTTTTATCCAAATACTTATTAACCGCATTATCCATTAAATCAAAGACATACTCGTTCACAATTTTATATTTAAAAAGTTCCCCATACGGCTTAATTTCACCTGTACCAATTCTTTCTTGCAGATCTGATGGTGTTTTCCATATGTTATTACCTGAGTTTATCTCAACTGCTCCACCTCTAAAGCAACTAACCATCGGATAATATCCTAATTCACCATCATCATGACTAATTATGAATGATTCGTCACGTTGCTTCTTATTATGTGAAACTTTACTACCTCCAGTTTTAGCCATACGTTGTTCACTAGCAGGTGGTAAAAATGCAAACAAATTTTCAAAAGGTTTACCTATTTTTTCTCCATTTACATATAATGTAATTGAAGAATTTGGCAATTTTGCAGGTTGAAACCTTTCTTTATCAGGTATTGCATGCTCTCCAAAAACTGTAACTGGATTTAATAAATGTTCCATCGCTTTTGAATTAGTATATTCATATTGTTCAAAAAATAACTCACTTTTGTATTTTATTGGAATCATTTCACGTTCTACGCCTTTCTCAATAAATGAATTTTGCAACACTTTCGTTTCATTATTAGATGATTCCTCGTTCAACTTTTTCGGATCTGATAATGTTTCCTCTAAAATCATCGAACGTGCAATTTTCTTTTGTAACTCCATACTTGGTAATTCAATAAGCAATCCAATAATATCACCAATTTTCAAGTTTTTGTCATCAAATCCTTTTAACTTATTGTTATTACTTTTGTCAGTTTTAATTTCACTTCTGCGACTTAAATGTATTTTTTCACAGTCTATATCTCTTATCCCATATCCATATCCATCAAAACCAACAGGAGCTTCTAATGATGCTTCCCTGCGTGCAATTCCCATTCTAACATGAGATGATAAATTCATATTGTAATTACCATTACTACTACTCTGCGTTGGTGTAACAGATCTTGATAACTCAATATTATCCTGTATAAGACTGTTTGAACGATCATTTTCTGTTTCTAGCATAGCTTCATCTTTGATACCATTAATAATCTTGTATTCTATATACCATGATCCTTCCCTAATCCCAACATTTGAGCGTGAACTTCTCCATCCATCGTTATTTTGAGTACCAACAATGGTCATTTTTTCGTTAACAAACATTTCAGGTGACCTATCAAAATATGACCAATGTACATGATATGGAGGTAAGTCTGTGGTTGAGTATAATATTGAATCTAAATATGGATTTGGTCTACAAGGTACATATTTGAATCCACGTTTATTATTCGGTAAGTCAGGGGTAGAGTATAATTTAATAGTTGTTTCACCATTATTTATTTCTGTTGCAGGAGATATCCGTGGATGTTTTAAAGTTGTTGATAAATCAACTAAGGTATATGGTGCAGGTTTCAGACGTGAAACTACTCTTTGTTTTTTCCCCATTGCATTGATTGTTTATTTTGGGATCTTTGGGGAAAAATCGATAAGAATGAATAAAAAAAGATATCAAAACGAATTTAAAGAATGTCAAATTGAAATGAATTTCAAAATCTTCAACACCCTCGGTTTTTGTTTAATTTGGAAAACATTTACATAATTTATATATCATTTCATTATTTCATATTGCAACATTTATCTTTTTTTTTTTGAAGTATTGTATATAATAAATCAACGAAAATTTCTGAAAATGAAGGCAAATATAAATCAAATAAAAGTCATTAATAAAAAATACAATGTTTTTACATCCATTAGAAATAATGCCACACCACCTGATAATTCACCGTTTGCTCCATTAGGAAATTTAACATATGCAATCAAAGATAATTTTACAACTAGAAATGAACCAACTACATGTTCAAGTAAAATGCTTTCATCTTATATATCTCCTTTTGATTCTACAGTCTCATCATTATTAGATCAAGCAGGTTCATCATGTATTGGTAAGACAAATATGGACGAATTTGCAATGGGTAACTCGACTATTTCTGGTTACTTTGGTCCTACTTTAAATCCATTATATCAACAAGATAAAGATTTAATTGAATCTTATGATGAAGTTAAGTTTTTTACTAAAGAATCTGTCTCTGAAGATGATGGAGAAATAATATCAAGTGATATTATTTATGATAATTCCAAAGATGATAATTTATCTTCACATTCATACTTAAAACCAAAATTATATTCTGATATTTTTAATAAAATATCCAATGAACAAAGAATTGTTGGTGGTTCCAGTGGTGGATCTGCAGCTGCTGTTGCATTAGATTTAGTTGATTATTCAATTGGATCTGATACTGGTGGTTCAGTTAGATTACCAGCATGTTATACAAATATTTATGGATTTAAGCCAACTTACGGACGTATTTCACGCTGGGGATTAGTTGCATATGCCCAAAGTTTAGATACTGTTGGTATAATGTCAAAAGATTTAGATACACTTTGGAAAGTATTTATGTCACTTGATCTATCTGATTCAAAAGATCCATCATGTTTGAATGATTCAACTAGAGAATTAATTGCTATTGAAAGGTTAAATTCAAAGAAGAATGTCGGTAGAAAATTTAAAGTTGGTATTCCAACTGAATTTTTATTTAAAGAAATGGATGAAAGTATTAAAAAATTATGGAAATCATTACTAAATAAATTAAAAGAATCTAAATTAATTGAAATTTATTCAATTTCAGTTCCTTCAATTAAGTATACATTACCTACTTATTATACAATCTGTACATCTGAGGCATCATCTAATTTAAGTAGATATGATGGTATTAGATATGGATATCGTGTTAATGATAATGAAATTAAAGAAGAAGAACCTGAATTTATAACAACTAGAAATAAAGGTTTTGGATCTGAAGTTAGACGTCGTATTATTCTTGGTAATTATGCATTAAGTTCATATGGATTTAATAGTCATTTTATGAAAGCAACTGGTATACGTGGTATGTTAATAGATGAGTTTAATGATGTATTTAGAGATCGTCATTGTTTAATTGAAAAGAAACAGTTAAAGAGTACCAATGGTGTTGATATGATAATTGTACCAACAATTACCACATCTAAGCCACCATTTGTTAAAGATTTTAAGAATACAGATCCTGTTGTTTCATATATGAATGATATTTGTACTATTCCAATGTCACTAGCTGGATTACCAACTATAAATATACCATATGGTGAAGATTCAACTGGATTTCAATTAGTTGGACAACATGGTCAAGATTATAAAGTTTTAGAATTTGCACGCTTAGTGGAGGAAGTTTTAACTAAATAACAAATAATTTAACACTTGTAAATAAAAGTATATATAGAAGATAAAGAAATAGAAATGTAATTATTCAATATAGTTTTTTATAAATTTATAATTAATTTATTATACATATAAGAATACATACATATATTATATATAATAAAGAAAATGTGAATAAAAATAAATCATGATAATTATATTAATGTAACACAATACAATTATTGAGAAGATAATATTTGCTACTTAAATATTTTAATCAGATGGGTAATACTTTAACCCCAGCTAGCTTATCGATAACAGGAGCAACTACAGGATTTGATAAGAACGGTCCTATAATTGGCATTGATCTTAAAAATTGAACTAAAGTTGCAAAGAATTCACCAAATAATGCTAAAATTCCGAAAAACTCAATTATAAAACCGAAAAATGAATGTTTTGATAAAATTAGAATTATACCAATAGCAAAGCAAATAGTACCACGAATTTTTTGAGGCCTGCTAAAAAAATAAAGTGTCTTCTGTATACCAATGATCAAGAATATACCAAGAAGAAAGGAAATATTAGCCATTGCAAGCAAACTTGCATCAAATAGAGAAAGGATTCCTAAAATGAACAACAATGTACCTGCTGAAGTGAAAAATACTCCGAATTTCTGAGTTTGTGTTAGCCATATCATGATGATGTTTATAGATTAACTAAATATGTCTCAACTTTCCAAAAGTGAAGTGAAGTGAAGTGAAGTATTAACTAAACAAATGGTTATCTTTATCATCTTCATAATCATCATCATCATCATTTTTATAAAATCAACAACAATAACAACATCGACAACAACAAGGGAGACGATGCCTATGGCTCTGTAAACATCCAGCCACAAAACGACAGAAATCATGACGCGAAGAGTTTTAAGACCTTTTTTTTTTTTTTTTTTTTTTTTTTTGGCTGAGGGCTGAGCGTAATAAATATATTAATTATTATATAAAGGAGGAGGCTCACATTTTTGTTTTTGGGTCAATCAATGACAGTTTGAGTATTAAACTAATCTCCTTTGCAGATTAGAAAATATCAAATCTATTTGTTTATATACTCTTCTTTCTTCTCTCTCTCTCACATCCTCAAATACCATCTATTATACTAAAGATGTCAGAGAAAAATCCAGATAGAAGTTATACACATACTCCAAGTGCAAATGATCTGAATGTATATGATCCTAATGTTAATCTGCCCTCAGAGCCACCACCATCATATGATGAAGCAATGGCATATCCTTCAATTCCTGATGATGATATAATACCAGAAACACCATTAAGACCACCTCAAAAACCAAGTAGATCATCAAGTATATCGACAAATTCAGAACAAAGATATTCAAGGCCTATAGCACCTCCACCATCAAAACAGGACTTAAAAAATTCAAATACAAAAATTAATTCAACATCAAATTCTACATCAAATCCAAATATAAAAATTTCAAGACCTCCAGCTCCTCCTCCTTCAAAGATATCAACTAGTCAAAATAGACCACAATCAACTAATAATTTACCTAAACCAACTCCAATAAATCCAAATCCTTATTTACCATGGAAATATCCTTCATCTTATCGTTGTTCAAAATGTGATAATACAGGTTATAAAAAGAAAAATGGTCATCCATGTAAAAATTGTTGGGGTAGATTCCGTCCTCAAACTGTACCACCTGCTACATCTGCTGAATTAGAAAGATTAGCTAAACATAAACCAAAACCAAAACCAATTAATTCAAATGTTGTTAAATTACCACCAGGAACAACAGTTATGCCAAGATATCCAACTACACAAGCACCTGTTGTTGTTCAACCTGGTGATCCAAGAATTGGTGGTGTTTTATGTCCAAGATGTAATGGACGTGGTATGGTTCATTTTTTCTTAGATTTAGAACGTTGTAGTCAATGTAATGGTTTAGGTCGTGTTAGTTTCAATGGTAGACCATTATGAATTATATATATATATATATATTGCATATAATGACATTCATTCATTCATTCATTTATTCATTACTAATCTGGGCAAAATTGCACTTCTTAACGTTTAACTTTTTTTTTATGAACTATACGAGTCTACATTTTTTATGATTTATCTTAGCGTATTTTCTTTAATTTTTATATATAATTTATAACAATAATAATAATATAACAAATAATTTGAGTAATCTTTAAAATTGCACTTTGAATATTCGATCTTTTTCTTTTTCTTTTTCTTTTTCTTTTTCTTTTTCTTTTTCTTTTTCTTTTTTATTTTATTTTATTTTATTTTATTTTATTTTATTTTATTTTAAATTATCCCACCTAATTAATATACATATTTTAGAAAATAAAAACAAAAAAGATAAAAGACACAAAGAATAAAAAATATTAAATATAAAATAGTCAGATCTTTTAATCATCAAATAGATTGTTGACTGCACTATAGTTGATTTTCTTACTCAGAGTTTTACTATTTAATAAAGCTTTGGCATTGTCTGAAGCAGATGAATTACCCGATAAATTAGCTCGTATAAGGCCAGCAAGACCACTCATTTCTGAGGTTGAATTTGTATTAGTTGATGAATCATCATCCTCATTTTTCTTACGACGTTTACGTACTTGTGTTGCATGACCTGCAATTTTATCAGTTTCCATTTTTAATCTTTTCTTCTCTTGTTCTAATAAAAATTCTTGATTTAAACCTGTCCATAATCTTTCCTTTATTTCACTTTCCTCCTTTGATAAAATAAATAAATCAAGTTCATCATCATCAATTAATTCTTTTAATGTCTCATCATTATCATCATCAGGAATTCTTTTCAGAATCTCTTCTGTTGTTGGCAAACATTTTGATAAGTTTCTTGGCCTATTCATTTCAATCATTTTAATTAATTCATTATCATCTTTTTGAATTAATTGTATAGAATCATCAGTACCATCAAGTGATTTTAAATCTAATTCTAAATTTGGCTTAATATTAATTAAATTTTCATTATCTATTTCAATATTACTCATTCCATCTTTATAAACTAAAGTTGAATTAATTTTACTATCTAATTCTTTCTTTTTTCTTTGTAATATTTTTTTAATAAGAAATTGAATTTCCTCTTCTGATATTTCTGAATCTTCTAACATTGCACCTAAAACTGGATCATTAATCATTGAATCTTCGAATTTGTCAATATTTTCAATATTATTCTTACGTTTAATATATTCTTCACGACTTTTATTAAATGATGGTGGTAATGAATTTTTAATATTACCATCAATATTATTTTTATCATTTTCATTATTATCATTTCTAAAATTCTCAATTGTTTCAATTGAAGTTTGAGTTTTTTTAAATTCCATTAACCTTTGTTGAATTGTACTAGCACCAATATGAGTAACTGCAACAATTTCTAAATGAGTTCTTCTAAAATTATTCATTCTTGCAGCTAATAAAATACATGCTCCTGCAATACCTGCAGGTCTTCTACCTTCAAAAATCCAATCCTTTGACATTCTTTGAGCAAGTTTTTTAGCATCTTTAATTACTCTAACTTTTTTCTTACCAAAATCCAATTTATCAGCAAAATGTTGAATAAATAATGAAGGATCAACTAATGGTAAATCTGTTATATGTAATGCTTTAACCATTTTTAAAAAAGTTGCACCAACTGCATAAACACTAATTTGTAATCTTGAAGAAAAATCAATTAACATATGATGAGTATGATGTTTTCTACATGCAATATAAAGGCATGCAGCAATAACATTTTGACTTCTACGACCTTGAACAAAATTATTTGTTAATGCAAGTTTAAACCATTGATGAGCAGATTCTGAAACATGATCAGGTATTTTTAATGATAATGCAACATTTTTAATTCTTCTTTTACCATTTTGAATTGTTTGTTCTCTTGATTCTAAAGATCCACGACCATTACCAAAAGTTGCATGACTTTGATCATTACTAACATAAGAACCTTGAACGGTTGCAGCACCAGCTGCATTTTCTGCAAATGTAACTTCAGAGACAATTGGATTCTCTTCCATAACTGAACCACATTTTATGCAGGCTAAATCACCTGAAGCTGTATGATATTCTCTAGTAAATTCTCTACCACCACATGTCTTACATACCAGACCAATTGACATTATTAATGATTAGTAGAATTTTTTTTTCTTTAAGATGTATTATATAATAATAATAAATAAATAAATAAATAAATAAATAAATAAATAAACAGTATAATTGTTATTGTAAGATTAGACAAATTTGTAAAACAAGACAAAAAAAAATATTTTCTTAGATTTTTGTGTTTTCTCACTTAAAAGAGAGAAAGAGACCGCGTCGTGAGAATGGCACACAAAGCGTTTTTGCAATTTTATACTTATATATATTATTATATATATATTATATATATATATATATATATTTATAATTCTTGTTTATTTATTTTTTTATTAGAGTATTATTAAATATATATGATATCTATTAAGGCGAAGCGGAGGAAGAAGGTGGGTGAATCAAAGAGAAGAACCTATTTCTTTTCGATACAATTCATTAAATATAAATTATTAACCTGAATTTTACTAAATTCAATTTCATAGTTATAAAAAACATCGTAATCATAACCATTATTTGGTGGAGTTTCATTACCTTTCCTTAAGACATAATCTATTAAAATTGAATTATCATTTGATGATATTTGACCTTGAACTGATGAATTTTCATTTTTTAACTGAGATAATTTCGAATTAAATTTAAATAATGAATCTAATTTATCATTAGAATTCATTAATTTCATTTCTAAATGGAATTTAATAAATGGTTCATCTTCGTTAACTATTAAATTAAGATTTGGTGGTAATGAATATTCTAAAGATTCTGAAGTTGTTGAATTATCAACTGGAATTTCAGTTTCATCTATTTTTAATGGATTTCGAATATATTGCAAGCTTCCAATTTGAAATACTGATTTATATTCATCTTGAGTCTGATCTGATTTGCATAATGAAGTTCGATACAACACATTATTATTATTATTATTATTATTATTATTATTATTATTATTATTATTAGTATTATTATTTAATAAAGATGATAATTTATTTGAAACTTGATTCATATCAATATGAGCATTTTGTAAAGTTTTAGAAAATGTTGGAGTTGAATATTGTGATGAATGATTAGAAGATGGATTTGAAATGCATATTGTATCAAATGTTTCAATTACTTTATTTTTATTTTGTGGTGAGAATATACTTATAAATATAGAATTATTCTCTATTGTTGTTAAATTGTTTATCTTTGAAGTTAAAGTAGATAATGCTAATCCATTTAATTCTTTGCTTGACTCTAGAACATTAACTAATGTATTAGAGGGAACAAAATCTAAAACTTGAAGTTTAAGTTCAGTTGGAAGTGTGCGAAAATTGAACATATTAAATCTTTATATAACTTATTTGATATTAAATATGTATGAGGTTGATAATAACTTTATAAGATGAAGACTGAAAAAAAAAACGATTGAAAAAGAGAATAAAAGAAAAGAAGAGAAACCAAGTTTTGGAAAAGTTTTTCAATAGTTCTTACTAAATTCTTCGACCAAAGGAGAGAATAAATAAATATAAATAAATAAATAAATAAATAAATAAATAAATAAATATAAATAAATAAATAAATAAATAAATAAATAAATAAATAAATAAATAAATAAATAAATAAATAAATAAAAAAATAAATGAAGAAATCTTTTTGACACACAAAACTAAATATTATCAGCAAATTATTAAATGATTCAGAAACTCCGAAGAGAAAAGTTTTTCACTAGCCACTTCCGAGTTCCTACGGCATCTTTTTTCTTTTTCTTTTTTCTTACGAGAATTGAAATAATTTAACTTCCCGGAATTCAACGGACAAATTTCCTTACAAATTTTTTTTTTCTTTTTCTTTTTCTTTTTTTCACATCTCCGGGACAGAGACAAGCGACGCGTCGATATATATATATATATATATATATATATTTATGATCATTTACTTACCCGGTGAAACTGTTCGTTTTTCACTTTTTTTTTATCATTTACCAGCGAGTGAGTTTCGTTGAAAAATAGGCAGAGTATATTGAAGAGAGAAAAGAGAGAGAGAAAAGAGAGAAAGAGAGACAAAATATAGACACAAATTAAATTGTATAACTCATAAACTGAATATAATATTGGTTAAAAAAAAATAATAATTATTATCATTAACAATTAATAACATCGATATACTAGTCTCCAAATGTTTAATAGATCTAGTATCAGGTTATTAAATCAAATAAGATATTATGCAACAGAAACTACAGAATCATCAGTCGCAGCTTCAACTAAATCTGCAACTGATAATGGTAAAATGGAAAATTTATTAGCAAAATTAGCTTCAATTACTAATGAAACTAATAATTCTAATTCAAAATCAACTATGATTTCAAAGAAAAAATATAGTTCTAATAAAAAAGGTAAATCATTTAGAGCTAATAATAACAACAACAACAACAACAACAACAACAACAACAACAACAACAACAATAATTATAGAAGAAATAACGATAAAAGAAATAATCAAAGAAGGGGTACATCAGGTACTTCAAATAGAATTCAAACAGTTTCACATTTTGATAGATTTAAAAATCCAAAGAAATCAATTTCAGCAAATTCAAATACAAAAGAAAATCAATTAAATTCAATTGGTTTATCATTTGCTGATTTACAAGAAGCAAGAGCTTTGTTTATTAGAAGAAAAGTAAATCAATCAGTTATTTCAAATTCTTTAAAAACAAGTGATATTACAATTTATAATTTCTTTAATTCACGTGCAAATCATAAATCAAAAATTTATGATTTAAATAATGATAAATTTTCAAAATTTAAACCAAATTTAAATATTTATAAAATCAATGAATTATCAAAATCAGAATTAGAATTATCAAAGGATAAATTAGGTTATGATAATAAATCTCGTATATTAAGAGCTTTAGAACAATTAACAATTAAGAGAGGTTTTAAATTAATTGATTCTGTAAAGCAAAATGTTAGTTATTTACCATTTAATGCATTACTTTATCCATATGCGAATACAACATTACCAAATAATTTAGCAAGACCAAAGGCAAATTTAACTTACCTTTCAAATATTCCAGAAATTGAAATTCAATCAACAATTTCTTCTGTTGTTAAAGGTGAAAGACCAGAATTAAAATATGATCCAAATGAAAATTTTAAAACTGATCAATTAAAGATTAATGCTCAAGTTGTTGTTAATGGTTTAAATAGAAATTCTCAATTACAAGTTGATAATATTCATAAATCAATGTCAAATATAATGTTAGGTAAACAACCAGTGAAATCTTTACCACAACCAATATTTGCTCCAATGAAAATCTAATCTTGTTTATAAAAACTTAATAAATTTTGTATATATACATAGAATTAATTATCTAATAAATTGAATAATTATTTATTTATATTATATAAACTATTAAATTGTGAGATCCCCTAGTAGATTATGCGTCGATCGACGTTTTATATTTTTTAATTTCTTTAATTTTTTAATTTTTTTATTTTTTTTCTCAATTTCGGTTTTTTTTTTTTTCGCTCAATAAAACGTCGTCGTTCGCAATGAAGCAAAATGGATTTGTATTTCTAGAGTTAAATAATTTATATTTGTATGAAAAGTATAAAAAAATAAGAGCTTATTATCATATATTATCTATTCTTAAGACTTAGAATCGAACATACTATAATGATGTTACCTACAGTCACCAAACGTATGTTCTCAAGATCGAGAATAATACTACAAAAGGAAATTTCAAATGTTGAAGCTAAAAAACTTGATCATATGCAATATTTACTTAAATATTATGATCCTGAAATTGTTGATTCAATTTTAAAAGCTGAAAATGTAATTGATCCAAAACATTTTGCGAAAAGACAATTAAATCCAATTCAATTTGCTCCACATTTTATGACAGATTTTACTAAAAAACATGATTATTTCGATCATAAAATAGGGAATTCAAATTCATTTACTGAAATTTCACAACCAAATGAAGTTGATGTTCCAAAAAATCAAATTGTTGATACAGATGGTAGTGAAAAACGTTCTGAATTAGGTGAATTAGCTAAAAAATTATCATTAGCAACAGGTTTTAATGAAAGATATATTATGGGTTTAAAAGTTAAAACTTTAGTTTTAAAAACTGTTAGAAATCAAACTTCAAAGGGTAAAATTAATTCATTTTATGCATTAGTTTGTGCTGGTGATGGTAATGGTATGTTAGGTATTGGTGAAGGTAAAGATCCTGAAGAACCAGGTACTGCAATTTTAAAAGCTCATTGGCAAGCTGTTAAAAATTTAGTTAAAATTCCAAGATTAGAAGATAGAACAATTTTCGGTAATATCGAACATAAATTTGGTGCATCCGTCGTTCATTTAAGATCTTCACCACCAGGTTCTGGTTTAAGATGTAATCCAATGGTTTTCGAATTAGCTCAATGTGCTGGTATAAAAGATTTATCAGCTAAAGTTTATAGATCAAGAAAGAAAATGAATGTTGTTAAGTGTACAATGGAAGCTTTATTAAAACAAAAAACAACTGAAGAAATGGCATTAGAAAGGGGTAAAAAGGTTGTCGATTTAAGAAAAGTTTATTATTCTATCGAAAAATAATAAATTTTATTCTTTCATTATTATTTATATCAAATATATATATATATATTTAGTATGAAATTTGTTGTATACACATTTTTTTTTTATAATTCACCTCTGTACATAATTTATAATACAATACAATTTTGAAATAAATTAATTAATAGATAATAAGTTAGTTGCTTAACAAACTAATTTATTATTTCTTTCTAGATTTCTTTTGAGTTGCTTCAGCTACTAATTCCTCAAAAATTTTAGCTTCTTCAGCTTCCCATTTTGATCTAGTGACATTTTTGAACACAGATCCAATAATTTTTAATGCATCTGCTCTTTCTTTTCTTTTACTTAATGGAACACTCTCATCATAGAGTACATTGGATACAACTTCTCTCAAATTAGAAGAAATTTCCATATGTGAACCTTTCCAAGCAGCAGCTAAAATCTTACCCATTAATAATTTTTCCATTTCTGCAACTTCTTCTTCCGTTGGTACAGGGCCTTCATCAATTTCCTCTTTCTTATCGCCTTTCTCTTTTTCAGATTCAAATTTTATTTTACTTTCACCTTCTTTATTTTCTTCTTTTTTATCTTTATCAGTTATATTTTCTTCTTTTTTATTTTCCCCATTATTTTCATTTTCTTCTCTACCATTACTACCATTATTATCATTATTATCATTATTATCATTATTTTGATTCTCACCACTCTCTTTATTAGATTCCTTTTCTCTTCTTTCATTCATTTTAGCTAACTTTTGCATTGTACTCTGTGCATCAAGTGCCATACTAATTGTTGAATAAGTATCCTTAATTATACCACCTTTTTCCTTTAAGGATCCATACCAACCTCCTATACCTAAAAATGTATCTTGTGATTTTAGAAATGTATTTGCCTTATTGTAATAAATTTCACCAATGGTATGTAATAATTCTAAACCAAATGATTCCATTTTAAGATTTTCTGCTTCCAATCTAAATTTTTCTTTAACTGATTCAATTACATCATTTGATTTATCAGTTTCTGTATACAATGATAATCTATTAATTAATTTTTTAGTTAATTCATCTTGAATTTCTTGTCTATGTAATCGTTGTTCTTCTTCAATTTTCTCCTTTTCTGCATCACGTAATTTTTTCTTCTCTTCATCTAAGAATTTTTTTTGTTCTTCAGGTGTTAAATTATTTAAATTATTATCACCTAATAATTTATTTGATGAAATATTCATTTCATGAGCTTCATAATATCGTTCTGCTTGTTCAGTTTCTAATTTTGAAGCTTTCTCTTCAGCTTCATTTTTATGTTCTAATTCCATTTCTTTTGTTAAATTTTTTAATAATGTTAATTCACCAACATATGGTACAAATGATTCACCACCGAAAATATCATCAAAGAATTTTTCAGGATCTACCATTTCCTGCTTACCATTTTCTTGAATACCAAATTGATCATATTTTAATCTTTTCTCTTTATCACTTAAAATTTGATATGCTTCACTTATTTGTTTAAAAGTTTCAGCTGCTTCTTCATTACCAGGATTTTTATCAGGATGATATTTAATTGCTAATTTTCTATATGATTTTTTAATTTCAAGTTCTGTTGCAGTGGTTTTAACATCTAGCAAATCATAGTATGCTGTATCTGCCACCATTGTTTGATGTTTTCAATTGTAAAATATATATGAAGTCAATAAAATAGAGGACATGACGATATAACGATAGAATATAGTAGTGGCAAAAACTATTATTTAAAGAAATCAAAAAAAAAATAAAAAAATAAAAAAATCTACAATAATTTTTTTTTCCAGAAAAATTAACCGTTCAAATTTGAATCACCTTTTACATAACGCGAGTGTTTATTACGTAAAAACATGAACATACGTTACTACTATATATATATATATATGTATCTATGTATCTCATAGCATAATTAAAGTCCTGCTCTTCTCTTTTTTTGAGCTGGATTACATTCTTCACCATTCAAAATATCTTCCTTGACAAGAGTATCTGCTTGGACCCTCTTTGGGATATATTCTAGAATGGAATCCAATTCATCATCATCTGGAACTTTAACAACACCGTTATCATCACCCATTATAATATCACCGGGATTAATAGTTTCAGTAAATGGTTCTGGATAACCATCAATTAAGATTTCAACAGGAACATTTATACCAACCATTTTAACAACAGGACCATGAGCTGCTGATCCCAAACCATAAGAGAATACATCTCTATTTAATTCTAAATGTTCATCAATATCTCTAACTCTACCAAATACAACAGTACCTGTACTTTTCAAATATTGAGCTCTTGTTGACATTAAACCACCATATAATGCATTTGACATTTTTGTAAATGGTGCATCCTTTTTTTGTAAATTAAGTGTTGTTGCAATAACTAAAACTGAATCTTCAGGTAATTTATCAATATAACCACCAGTAATTGCTTCCCTTGGATCATCCTTTGGAGCAAATAAAACTGTATAAGCTTTACCAACCATTGTTTTACCTGTTGAATTCTTTGAGAATCTTTTCAAATTAGGTAATGAACCACCATATTTATGTTTATGTTTAACTAATGCATCTGACATATCACAAGTTGCATATTTTGATAAAATTTCAATTAATTTCTTAGTTTCGTGTGGCATTTTTTTATTGGTTAACCTGATCTTTTCAATTGATTGAAAAAGTATAGTTAATTACTGTTGAATGAAGGACGTGTAAATAAAAGAAAAAGATAAGTTGCTTAATTAAAATAAATGCCAGTTCTCCACAATTTAAATACATATCAATACAAAATTTAACGATTCAGATTGTTTCAGTTTCCATATCTCCGATATTTTTTTTACTCAAAATTCGGAATCTCGGAAGCGTCGATCGACGCCGGGATTTTTATTTTATTTTATTTTATTTTATTTTATTTTATTTTATTTTATTTTATTTTATTTTATTTTATTTTATTTTATTTTATTAGATTATTATTTAAGACTAAAAAACTAATTACTTGATATTTAATATATATTTCAAAATACACTATTTTAACCATTACTTATTCTTTATATTTCCGATTCAGTACATAGAGTATACCATTATTCCTATTGAGTTACTGAAACTATGGAAATTTTAAATTATTGTTATATCTTCAAATTGCAATCAACAATTAATTAATCTTGAAATTTGTAACTACCAACAGCCATTGTAATTGAACCACCCCTATATGAACCTCTCTTCATCTTATTTTTACCTTTTGTGAAATCTTTACCTCTAACTCTACCTAGTTTTTCATTTGCTAATTCACCCCATGTACCAGCTACACCTTTATATGTGTTATCTGTAAGTGATTTATCTTCAAATGCAACTTTTGATTTATCAATTCTTGAAAAATGTTTCTTTTCACCTGGTTTTAATTCTTCAACTGTTGCTGGTATTAAATTTTTATCCTTAGTTGTATTTGTTTCTTCATTTGTTTTTTCACTTGGTTCTGGTGTTATGTCACTTAATGTCTCAGATTCAGGTTCAGATGATTTTTCTTTTTTGGTTTTTTTATTAGAGTTCTTTTCACTTTCTTCTTCTTCTTCATGTTTTCTTTTCTTGGAATCAGTGTCAGAATCAGAATCAGAATCGGAAGAACTACTGTCAGAATCAGATGAGTCACTGTCAGAATCAGAAGAGTCACTGTCAGAATCGGATGAATTACTGTCAGAATCAGAGGAATCACTGTCAGAATCGGATGAATTACTGTCAGAATCAGATGAACTACTGTCAGAATCCGATGAACTGTCAGAATCAGAGGAATCACTATCGGAATCAGATGAGCTATTTTCAGAATCAGATTTGTCTTCCTTTTTATCTTCCTTTTTATCTTCCTTTTTATCTTCCTTTTTATCTTCCTTTTTATCTTCCTTTTTATCTTCCTTTTTATCTTCCTTTTTATCTTCCTTTTTATCTTCCTTTTTATCTTCTTTTTTGTCTTCTTTATCAGATGAATCACTATCAGATGAATCACTATCAGATGAATCACTATCAGATGAATCATTATCAGATGAATCACTATCAGATGAATCGCTATCAGATGAATCACTATCAGATGAATCGCTATCAGATGAATCAGTATCTGAGGAGTCCGATTTTTCATCTTCTTTTTCTTCCTTTTTTTCTTTTTTTGCATCCTCCATTTCAACGTCAGAATCAGAATCAGAATCAGAATCAGAATCAGAATCAGAATCAGAATCAGAATCAGAATCAGAATCAGAATCAGAATCAGAGTCGGAATCAGAACTAGAGTCAGAGTCAGAAGAATCAGAACTATCACTAGAACTATCTTCTTTCTCTACTTTGGAATCATTTTCTGTATCCTTTTTAATCAACTCCTCATTTTCAAAAAACTCTTCTAATGGAATTGATTCAACACTAGCTTTTTCAGTATTAATTTTGTAATTACTTTCTTCTGCATTTTTCAATAATGCGTCAGCTGAATTTTGTAATCCTTCTTCGCAAAGATATTTGTAAATTTTTCCTAAAATATATTCCTTTGAAGCAGCCATGTCTACTAATCTAATCAATGTCTTCTACTTTAATTCTGAAAAAAAAAAGAAAGATTTAAATGAAAAGTAAAAAGATGAACTGAAAAAGTTTCTGAAATTTCAAAGAAAAACAAGAATGAAATAAATTTTTTTTGTTTTGTGTAAAAAAAAAAAAAAAAAAAAAAAAAAAAAAAAAAAAAAAAAAAAAAAAAAAAAAAAAAAAAAAAAAAAAAAAAAAAAAAAAAAAAAAAAAAAAAAAAAAAAAGAAAAAAAAAGGGAAAAATAACGATATTGCTTACGTCAGCACAAAAAAAAATGTGCTTAGTAGAAAAATCTACTTTACTTTTTGCCATCAAAAAAAATAAAAACAACAAGTGTGCAATTCACAGTATTCAAACAAACAAACAGTTATTTTCTACAATTAATTGAATACTAGTAAGCAAATAACAAACAAAGTTTAATAAAATGACAGCAGAAAGATCTATTGTTATTATAACATCTGATAACGATCGTTTCAATGTGGAAAGGAAAGTTGCAGAAAAATCTCTTTTAATTAAAAATATGCTTAAAAATCTTCTACCAGCAGATGGTGAGGAAGAAAGTGACGATGAAGACCAAGATGTTATTGAAGTTCCAACACAAAATGTTCGTTCGGCAGTTATGAAAAATATTTTAGAATGGTGTGAACATTATAAAAACACAGATTTCCCAGATGATGACCAAGAAGATGATTCCAAAAAGTCAGCCCCAATTGATCCATGGGATAAAAACTTCCTTAATGTTGATCAAGAAATGCTTTATGAAATTATATTAGCAGCAAATTACTTGAATATAAAACCATTATTAAACGCAGGTTGTAAAATTGTTGCAGAGATGATAAGAGGAAAATCTCCTGAAGAAATAAGAAAAACTTTCAATATTGTCAATGATTTCACACCTGAAGAAGAAGCTGCTATTAGAAGGGAGAATGAATGGGCCGAAGACCGTTAAAGTTATTAATATAAATGTCCACCTACATCATGTTTTTCACATTGTTTTTTATTTTTTCTTTTTTCTCAAATCTGTAATACACTTTGCTTCTTTAATTAAATAATTTAATACAATATATTATATTATATTAAACTTTAAAATCATGTATCAATTGATATATTGCAACATAGTATTGTAAGTACTACTATTTTATATATAATCTATAATGAAAAATAAATAATGTGATATTAAACCAAGCCTTTTTTTTGTTTCGGAACGAACACCATTTTTTTTTTCGGTTGCGCTTTACAATATTCCGCAATTCCTTTTGTTTCCTTCTTTGTTCTAATAAAACACCATTAGCCTCCTAGGATTGGAAATTCCTATATGGAATAAAGCACATTAATCAATATTGGATTCTTTCATATTTGCATTTCCTTTCAACATTTTCACTCTTTTATTATAATAACTTGAGTTGATATTTCTATAATCAGTAACATAGACTATCTTTTCATTTATATAATCCATCTTTATTTGAGTTATAGAAAATGTCTTCTGGTCATACAAAAAGTTTTCGTTTAAAACGGAATAACTCTGACCCAGAATCAAACAATGATATTAAAAAGAAACATTATCATTCATTTTCAAACCTATTCAAACGTAAGGATAAAAAAGATAGTTTAACTAAATCTCAATCAATGAGAGTTGGTCATAGAAGTTCATTAGATATTAATGCATTAAACGCAACAAAGCCAAATAGTAGAATGGGTAAATCAATTTCAGTTCCAAACGATTTAGCTTTAACTTCTCCATCTCATAAAAATAGAACTTTCACTATTAATGGTGAAGAAATGGATTTATCTAAAGTACCTCCTTTACCACCAATGTCAACATTAAATAAATCCAATTCTAAAAGGGAAGAATTTAATGCTGTGAGAAGAAAATTAATAGGTAATCATAATACTCATAATAAACATACTGATGATGAATCTGATGATGATTTAGATGATGATGAAATTGAAGAAGAGGATGAAGAATATCTTGAAGATGGTAGTTTAGCTAGTAATATAAATAAAAATCATAATAAGAAACATCATGAATTTTCACATCATTCATTAAGTAAAAGATTAAATAAACATCATCCAAAATCAACTTTAACATTACAAAGTTCAACACCAAATCAATCTGATTCATCTTTAACTAAAGATGAAAGTGAAAATTCTTTAACTACGCATGGTTACACAAATAGTGAAAATGATACACATAGTAGTTCAGCTAATCAACATAATGGCCTGTTCTCAACTTTAATGAATACTTTAAATTTGAAATCTTTTACAGATTTAGCAAATCATGCTGAAACTCACAGTGATGATGAAGATTTAGATGATAATACAATATCTTCTTCAATTTCTTCAGCTACTAATCACTCACCAAAAAATGATGCTGCTGCTGCCGTTAAATTTGTCCCAGTTAAAAAATCACTGATTAATACATTAGGCCAGGGAAGTCTAACTTTAGATGCATTTCCAAAAAATCAAACTCAACTTTTAACAGATAACAAGCAATTTAATGTTCCAAATTATAAAGATGCAGTAATTAATGATAATACAATTAATAATAATATAAATAATTTTAATAATGTTAATAATACTCCTCATAATGAACCAATGGCAATAGCAGTATCAGATGGTGTTTATTTTGATAGGCATAATCAAAATCTAAATCAAGAAACTATAAAGTCGATACCAATTACTTCAAGATCTAGATCTTCAAGATCACCTTTACCAAGAAAGCAAACAATTAGAAATTCTTTATCATCAATAATTTCTGAAGAAGATAACGAGGACCATAATGTTTTTGCCTTACCAATGTCAAATAGTTTAAGCTTTAAAAAGAAATTAAAATTACCAATTCCAAGTAATAGGAAATCATTGGATTCTGTTGCTTCAATAACTAGATTAAATTCAAACTCCCATAATGGTTTAGAAGATTTTGAAGTTAATAATGTGGATAGTAAAAAGAAAGAATTGCTATTTGAAAAATTAGATTTAAAACCACCAAGTGAGAAAAGACAAGAAGCCTTTCATGCATTATTTTCAAGTTTACCACCAAATGAAATTTTTATTGAAGATTTTGCTTGTGCATATAGAAAAGAAATTTTAGTTCAAGGTAGATTATATCTTAGTGAACATCATATTTCATTTCATTCAAATATTATTGGTTTAGTTACACATTTAACTATACCTTTAAACGCAATTTTGAAAATTCAAAAGAAAAAAACTGTTGGTATTCCTAACGCAATTGAATTTAGTAATTTACATAATAAATATATTTTTGCATCTTTTATGTCGAGAGATCCAACATATTCTTTAATCTGTAAAGTTTGGAAGGCAAATGTTAATAGCGAAGGTTTTGATACAATTGATCTTGATTTAGATGAAGTTGATTCATTAGATAGCGTCTCAAATGATGAATCAGATGATGATGAGGATGGTGGTGATCATCATACATCTCATAGAAAAAGTGATGCTAATGCAACTGATCATAATAATGATGATGAAACATCTGTTACTAGCGTTTCAGATCAAGAAGATATGGTTAAAGAAGGTGGTGACAAAACTGATAAAGAAGATGATGAAAATGATTCTAATGGTCCATCTGATTCAGATAATATATTTAACGGTTTATCATTTGAAGGTCCAAAAACTCATGCTCCAACACCAAACGGTTATACTGTTGATTCATCTGACACTAAGATTATTGAAGCTACTATTCCGGCTCCAATGGGTTTGGTTTTTAAATTGTTATTTGGTGATGATAATACATTCGTGAAAAATTTATTGAAAGTTCAAAAGAATTATGATATTGAGGAAGTACCTAAATTTATTGGTAGTAAAAGAACATATCGTTATACAAAACCAGTTAATGGTGGTCCTGTTGGACCAAAACAAACCAAATGTATTGTTGAGGAAGTTATTGATCATAAAGATTTTAATAAAAACTGTCTTGTATTTCAAATAACAGAGTCACCAGATGTTCCATCTGGTAATGCATTCAAAGTTAAGACCAAATTATTTTTAAGTTGGGGTCCTAACAACAGTACAAATTTATTAGTTGTAACAACTGTCGTTTGGACTGGTAAATCATGGATTAAAGGTGCAATTGAAAAAGGTGCCATTTCAGGTCAAAAAGAAGCGATGGGAATATTAGTAAGTGAATTAAAGAAAAAGATTGCATCTGGTGGTTCACTTAGCTCATCACCAAGTAAAGTTAAAAAGAAGGAAAAGGGCAGAAGACATACAAAGGAAGAAAGTACACCAGCAGTTATTGAAGAACCCGTTGAAACAGTTATACCTGTTCCTGAACCTGAACCTAAAGGTTATGTGGATTTAATAATGGATCAATTTGATCTCAAATTATTTTTAATTATAATATTATTTGCTATTGTTATAACGGAGAAATTTAAATCAAGTAAAAACTCTCATGGATATGAATTATATACTAATAATAGAATGTTGATGAGTGAATCTAGCTTATGGGAGTGGATTGAACAACGTGAACTGATGACTGGTATAAACACACAAGTTGAGAATTTGAATTCAACTAAAAAGACAAGACACAGAATGAGATTTAAAGAACCGTTAGAGAAAGCGGGTAAGCAAAGAATGTCAGAACAAGAGCTTAAAGATACCATTGATATGATGGAATTGCAATTGAAGAAGCTCAAAGAGAGGGAAACAAGCCATAGCAACATTATCTGACTGTTTTGTGAACTTTTATAAAAGATTTTTTTTTATTCATTAGAACCTCTTTATTTTATTTTATTTTATTTTCTTCTATTTATTATCTTCATTATTTTTATTATCTTTATTATTCTCATTTTATTATTTTTATTAATTATTCTATTCTTAGTTTAGAATTAATTTCGTATATAATCTTGTAATTTTAAGCACACTGTTATATATTTGCGAATCACAAATTAGGATATGCTGTTTATCTCAATATGATGCGATACACAGCCTTTACTCGTGTTACTTTCTTGTGTAAATCTCTTCACATTACCTTAATTATGGTTTAAAGCAAATCTTTTCTTTCCCTGATCTTTTATTTCAATTAACTGAGTTATATCATTTCTAGATAATAATGACTGATGGTAATATGAATAAAAAAGAAGGCTCAAATACGGGTTATGAAACACAGGTTGTGACTGATTTAACTGAGGAAATTTATCAAGAGGCTCATAATAAGGAATATAGAATAAAAATTGAAAAACTTGAACTTAAATTAGCCCATTTAAAAAAGGAACATAAAGAACTTTCTGAATATTTAAAAAATGAGGGAATTCAAATCAAAGATAGTGTGTTATCTGATAAAATACTGAAAGAAAATTATGAAAAAGAAATGAAAAAACATATTAAACAATTGAAAAAATATAATGAATTGAAGGATTTGAGTATGGGAATTATTCAACTAATCGCAGATCAAAAAGGTTCAACATTACGTGAAGTAATGAATGAAATGGACGTTGACGATGATGATAATAAATAAGTGATATGACCAATTCAAAACATCAACTTCTTTCTGATTTATTATTTACTGATAACGTGTTGCATTTCCCTGAGTAACTTCCTTAAGCAAATTTTCCAGTTAAAGTTTACATGTTATTATTTTATGTTTTATCTAATGCTATATACACTGAAAACATCCGTGCTATAAATATCGATCATAACTATATAAATGTGAAATATATTAGAAAAATAAAATAAACGGTATTATGATTGTATTATATTTATCATTGTACGTCATTCCAGAGATAATGCTAGACCCTAAAAAAAATAACACGATCATCTACCGAAAAGCCTATGCAGAACCTAATACATTTTGGAAAATAACTTAGTGTTTTGTGAATTCGAATCCTAAACCAAAAAGTTCATTACCTTGGTCAGTTATTATAAAGATTGGTGAATGATCTCCAGCTTTAGCTTCATTTCCTAAATCCATCTCTACTTCAGCCTTTAATTTATTCCATTCATTACAACAAAAACTTTTAGATAGCTAGAGTATCATCAATTGATATTATAGTATGCCTTCGACTTCCGATGCATTTTATGGGTCATACTGTGTTCACAAGTGGTTGTCCAAATGATTTAGTTGAAGATGTACATTTTTCTTGAGTTGTTGATTTTATTTTAACTTGATTTTCATTTGAATTAACTAATATTGAAGAACTATGTAGAACTAACATAATTGTTAATTTCATTGTTGATTATAATAATATTTGAATCCATTGTATTAAAGAATTCATCATTGCCAATAATATTGTTAGTTGACATGTTCTTTTTGATTTGCTAATTTTTAGTAGAATAGATATTGATGCTAAGATGGAATATTTTTTTTTTGACTTGAACTTAGTAATCTTGCCTCAACTTTTCAAGTATACATTCCATGGATAATTTGTGATTATTACTGAATGAATCAATTCACTGAGGCAACATAATATGAACAATGCTGATAATTCACATGAAGAGCTTATAATATCTGTTTAAATAAAATGACACAAGAAAGAATCAAAGCTATGAGAGGGATATTATAAACCATGACAATCAAAGTACTGAACGAATTGAATAGCAACATAAAATTCAAGAGGTAAAAAACAAGGATTTGTTCAATAATAAAATACCAACAACTCAAGTCCACCAAAACAACTTCACAATGATACTTCGTTTACTCCAATCAATCCAAACATCCGAATTACTATCTAAAATGATTTCTTCAATTGACGGGAAAAATTCGTCATCAACATTTTCCACTACTCATCATGTTAACTTGATTGTACCAACTATAAATATAATATTCCAGCTACATATAAACAAGCTATGAATACCTCTTAAAACAATGGACTAAAGAGTGTGAAGAAGAATTGAATGCAATGAAGAAATTGATATTAAATACTTTACTCGATAAAAATAAAATCAATGAGAAAAAAAGAGGCAGATGAATGTTAAACGTTAAAAAAGAAATAGACAATATTGAAATATTTAAAGCACGCTTAGTGGCAAAAGGATTTACTCAAGAACCGGGTCAAAATTATCTTGAAATACAGTAATATCAATGGATTCAATTAGATTCTTTTTTCAAAATGTGTGCTGTTAACGGATGGTATATCAATCAAATGGATTCCAAAACTTCTTTTCTAAATGAAAATCTAAAATATGAAATTTATTATTGGATGTGATCAAGAGGATGGAAAAGTATGGAAGTTAAATAAGACATTATACGGATTGAAAAATGCTTTATTAATATTTTATCAAACACTATCTTCACTATTGTATAACTCTGGCTTCAGGTCATCATCTTTAGATCCATGTATAATTTTCAATAAAAATTTAAATATATTATATTGCAATGTATGTTGATGACTTGCTAATTTTAGGAGATTCAATCAAAAATATAGAGAAAACTATGAAACTGTTAAGTGAAAAATTTGAAATGAAAGATTTCGGTACCCCAGGAGTATTCTTCAGCATGATTACAAAAAGATCCAGTAAGAATCATATCGAGTTATCCATTGAAAATATGTAATGTTATAGAAAGGTTAAGAAACCGAAGTAAAACAAAGAATACTCTATTATTATATACACACTTTTTAGGTTCAGAAGATTCTCACAGAAAAAATATTTTTTTTTTTTTTTTTTTTTTTTTTTCAATTTTTTATTTTTTTTATTTTTCGATCTTTTAAGATTCCATGAAATTATTTTCAACATTTGTCATTTCAATTTGTGTTAATAGTTATCTCTTAAAACATCAAGTACTAAACGAAAAGTAGAATGGGAAAACCAAATAGAGAATTACTTAGTGGTGGTAAACGTTATAAAGAAGCTAAAAAATTAAAACATAGAGTCAATGAAGTGATATTTGATAAAGAAAAACGTAAGGATTATCTTACAGGGTTTCATAAACGTAAGGTTGAAAGAAAGAGGAAAGCACAAGAATATTTAGAGGAACAAGCTAGAAAGGATCGACTTGAAGAAAGAGCTAGAATCCGTGAGGAAAGAAAATTGCAAGTTCAAAAGAAAATAGCCGAAATGAAAGAAGCAATGGAATTAAACCCATTTCTTGATAAAGAAGATTTAGAAGAAAATGAAGATAGTGAAGATAGTGAAGATAAAAAAGATGAATCTAAAGATTTCAAAGGGAATAATAATGATGTAAAATTTGTTGATGATGAAGAAAATGATGAATGGAATGGAATCGATGATACAAATAATTTAAATGAAACTAAAGAGAAAAGAAATAAATCAGGAATACTGAAGAAACAAATTTATGAAATTGATAATGATGATGCACCAGTGAATGGAAAATCGGAAGTAATAATTGAAAGCTTAGATAACCCGAACCGTTTTGATCTTGAATCTGTTACTAAAATTATGAATGTTGATCTTTCTAAAGCAGATGAAGTTTTAAATAGTTCTATAACTAGAGCAAAGAAATATGCAAGATTAATGGGTATGGGCGATTTAACTGAAGAGAAAGAAGATGTTAAAAATAAGATCAGTAAACCAAAGAAGAAGAAATTTAGATATTTAAGTAAGACTGAAAGAAAGATGAAGAATATGAAAGAAAAGAGTAAATCATTAAAAAGAAGAAAGAAAGATTAAAGTAAAAGAGAGACAAGTTAATATTATAATAACATAAGTAAATTAGTTATATATATGTGGATTAAAAGAATTATTTGATGAACTTAAGATTTTATTTTTTCTTTTCTAATATCAATCAAAGTTTTGTAATTCAATAAATGAAGAATCTGAACTCATTTTAATATATTCGGTTTCAATTTTTATAAAAACCCAAACCCATCTTCTAAAAATTTCTAAAATTTCTAATATGAAGTTACCCTTTTCTGTAGTGAATAACATTATGAAAAAAGTTTTAATTGAAGAATCTAAAGTAGAATCATTAACATATAATAATCTATAAATCCAAATAAATCTTAATTGAGTATCTATTAAAATTGCAAAAATATATGAACTTTTACTGTATAATAATTTATTTCTTAGTAATTTTATATTTGATTTACCTGATAAAAATTTTAATAAAAATCCGAAATTCCAATCATTTGTAATATCCCAAAATAATGAGTAGGAAGAATTAATAAAAGTGAAAAAATACCAAATATTTAAAGTTTGTAAATAACCAGTTTTAAATAAAATCATTGAAAATGTTGGTAAGAATGCAGTTGAATATTTAATTGCATTAAATAAATGTTGAATATTTTGTCTATTACTTTGATTATACTCTTTTAAACATTGCTTTAATCTTAAAAATGATGGGAAATTTGCCAATAATAAATCTATATTAAAAATTTGAAGATGAGATTTTGATAATTCTTTTGATAAATCTGAACCAATTGGTAAAGTTGGCATACCTAAAAATAAGGCAGATATATAAATGAAAAAATCAACTAAAACTTTATTATAAGAAGTTAAAGTATCAGTTAATAATATATCATTATTTCTTAAATTAATATCGATATCACCTTTAATAATTCTTTTAATTGTTTGAGATAATCTTTGAGATTCAATTGAAGATTTATTTTTTATTAATAAAGTAAAAGTTATTAAAATACTTAATAAAGGTAACCAATGAAGAAATAAGAAATCAAAACCATTTGACCTGAAAAAATAATAAATTAAATAATTAAATAAATTTAGAAAAGTTATCTTAAATAAATTTAATTTGCTTCTGTCAATTAATTTTGAAATTGTTAATTCTGGATTTGAAATTTTCAAAACATTTAAAAGTCCAATTTTAAATTTCTTACAAGTAATCAAATTCAAATGCCACATGAACAGACCGACATTTATTAATATAACCACTCTGTATGGTAAGGGCAGATAGAAATCGAAAGAACTTATCGAGATATTTGATTCCTCTGACATTGGTTGATATGGTTTGTGTGATTTGGAGAGATATCAGATGGGTTTATAGAAAAGTGTAAAGAATAATAAAATGAATCAAAACATTATCAAGTACAAAAAAACACGGTATTTAAGGCACGTCTTTTAATATACTATATATATAAAGCCATACAATCACGTGCACATTTTTGAAGAAGGCACTTAAAAACTAATGTTACATATTTTCAGAAAGTATCGGATTGTTTTAATCAAATGGAGGTCATGATTAGCATGAAATACAGTTAATTTACATCATCAAGTAGTACAAAAGTTTGAGTCACCTGCCTCTGGAACCCCAGCTGCAAAGAGACAAAATATGCCGAAAAAAAAAAAGAAAAAAATTAATGGATATAAACTATAAAAGAATGCAAGAAGAGAAAAAAAAAAAAATAGAGATAAGTTGAAACTAACATTGATTATACATATCAGAATTTTCAGTGTTTAATCGAATCGGTCATTATGTATCCGTCTGGGGCGACAATCTGTCATCACAGTATATTGATGTAAAATATCAACTAAACAAAAAAAAAAAAAAAAAAAAAAAAAAAAAAAAAAAAAAAAAAAAAAAAAAGGATATTTAAAGAAAAGGAAAAGAAAAGAAGGGATAAAAGGAGAAAATGAGAAAAAAAGAAAGATACTTAAGAATAAACGAAGTCAAAAGAAACAAGTGTACACTGAAAACACACTTGCAAGGACAACCTTCTTCCACAGACAAACACACTTGTTACTCCATAGAAGAAGACCACCCATTTTCTTATGAAAGCAAATAAAAAATGTTATAAATAAATAAAAGAACCAAACTTTGTGTGAAAGGAAGAGAAATACAGAAATTGTGGGAAAAGCGCTTTATTTATAAATTTTTTTCACAATTTGTTCGCTTTCACTAAGAAAAATAAATTTTAACGAGGGTTTTTTTTCTTTCTTTGCCTCCCAAAAGGGGCAATTCACTTAAATGATAACATGAATTGACAATTTCAACTAATAACACTAAAAGGGAAATAATGGGAAATAAAGGGGGTTGGTTGTTTGCCACCTCACCTTTCCCTCCCCTTTTCACACTAAGACGTATATAACATAGAATAATAATAATAATAATATCAGCTTTTATTTCAATTTTGACATATACTAATGCTAAGGTTCAAGGAAAAATCCAGTTTTACTTATAAAGACCTAATAGATTTAAATGATAAAGAAAAAGCATATAAAAGTCCATTGTCAGTTATTTGTCATATTGATTTAAATGCATTCTTTGCTCAATGTGAACAATTAAGATTGGGATTATCAGATAAAGATCCAGTAGTTTGCGTTCAATGGGATACATTGATTGCTGTTTCATATGCTGCAAGAGATTATGGAATAACAAGAATGGATAGATTGGCTCAAGCTAAATTAAAATGTCCAAATTTAATACCAGCACATACTGCAGTATTTCAAAAGGGTAATTCTTCATGGAATTATGTTGATTATGTACCATCTCCAATTAATCATAAAATCTCTTTAGATCCATATAGAAGAGAAGGTAAAAAAGTTTTAAATTTATTTAGAAATGAATGTGATTTAGTTGAAAAGGCAAGCGTTGATGAAAGTTTTATGGATTTTGGTAGATTAGTATTTAAAAGAATTTTAACTTTATTCCCAAATTTATTAAATAAAATGAATAATATCAATGATAGTTTACCAATTATTGAAAAATTACCAGATAATTTAAATTTTAAAGGTTATATTATAAAAAAAGATAATAATTTAGAGGAAAAATCTTGTATTGTAAATGATAATAATGAGGATAATAATTATAAATTTCAAATTAATGATTGGGATGATTTAGTAATTTTAATTGGTTCAATAATTTGTTTTGAATTAAGGAAAAAAATTGAAGATTCAATTGGTTATAAAACTTCTGGTGGAGTTGGAAGGGTTAAAACAATTGCTAAATTAGCAAGTGGATTCCAAAAACCTGATCAACAAACTATTGTTAGAAATGATTCAATACCAATTTTTTTAAAACACTTTAAATTAACAGATTTTTGGTCTTTAGGTGGTAAAATTGGTAATTGGATATATGAATCAATTGGGAATGAAACTTCAATTTCAAATATTCGTGATAATTATAATTCACCAAATGAATTAGCTAAAATATTAAATAATAATTATGATTTAGCTGAAAAAATTTATTTAATGATAAGAGGTCAATATTCAACTCCTTTAAAAGATACAGAAATTTTCAAATCAATGACTTCAAATAAAAATTTTAGATCAAATTCTGTATCAAAAAAAGAACATTTAATATCATGGATTAAAGTTTTTGTCGGTGAATTAATATTAAGAATTCAAGATACTGATGAAGAATATAATACCATTTTAAGACCAACAAAATTAACTTTATCCCTATTAAATTCATCTGGAATTAGACATTCAAAACAATGTACTTTAACTCAATCACCAAAAGATTATGAACTTTTACGACAGTTTTACTATACAACATCTTTAGATTTACTAAAAAAGCTAGAAGATTTATGGAATTCATCATCGAATAATCAAAAAATGTTTCCTGTATTAAATGCTTGCTTAACAATTTCATCTTTTGTGGATTTAAGTAATATCAATACTTTAGATGATTTAATACCAAATGTTAAAAAGAGAAAAATCGATCATTCTAAAAACAATTCCAATGATGAAATATTAATAAACAATAACTTAAATCCACACACCACAAATGAAGAAAAACAATTACCTAAAGTTACTAACACTAAAAATACCCTTTTATTATGTAATGATTGTAATGAGGAAATAAACCAAAAGGACTGGCAAATCCACCAAGATTATCATCTTGCAAAAAATCTGGAAAATAAGATCAATAAGGACTTCGGGGAAAGTTATGGAGATCGATTATTGAAAAGTTCAGATAGAAGTAAAAATAAAAGTAAAGTAAAAAGCAAAAATACCGATAAAACTCAAAGTAAATTACCATTTTAAATTTTTATAATCTTAAAAAAAAAATTTTTTTAATAATATATGTACATTATTTATAGAAAAAAAAAACAACAAAATCAATTGGTCTCTTTATTGCAATATAATTCATCCAAAAAATTAACCGAAAAACTTCCGGGTCCTTTGCTTTGATTTCCAGCTTTCAAACCAGCTTTTTTATATGCACGAACTGCTGAAACTGTTGCCTCAAATGAATTGAAATGTGAAGTTGATGCAAGATAGGCAGCTATAACACCACCAAGTGCACACCCAGATCCAGTCACTTCTCCCATCAATGAATTACCTCCAATAATATGTGCAACTCTTGGAGTTTTTGTTGGAACAATACCATCAACCACAATATCAATTTTACCAGTCATAACGATAATACATCTCTTTTGTTTGGCTAACACAGATAATAATACCGTTGCCCTTTCGATATCAAGTTCCATAACAGAATCAACACCTTTCATTTTACTACCATGAACTCCAGCAATAGTACATATCTCACCTAAATTACCTTTAATAACAGTAAAATATCCAGTTGACAAAAGCTCTTCCATTATTAAACGCCTACCTTCAGTTGCACCACATCCAACTGGATCATAAACAATTGGTTTCATTTGAGAATTATATTCTTTTATTGCAGCTTTATAAACTTCTAGAGATGATGTAGTAGGAGTTCCTGTATTCAAGACTAATGCAATATTAGGTATTTTAACAAATGAGCAAAATTCTTCGGTAAATTCTGACATTATTGGTGATCCACCAACGGAAATACATACATTTGCAGAAAATTGTTTGGCAACCGAATTAGTTATAAAATGGACCATAGGCTTCTCTTTCAAAATTTTTATTTCTTTCAATTCTTCAGTTTCTAATTCATTAATTTTACTTTTAGAATATTTAAACCCTAATTTAACAGCTTTTGAAATATCTTTTGTTTCTTTACCAGCATCAACTTGTCCCATTATACATGAAACAACGGCGACACCATTTGTATTAAATCCATTGTATGCACAATTTGCTAATGTATATGGAATATTATACTTATTTAATCCACCGATTATAACACTTTTTAATTCTGGTTTCTCCTCATAGATAATTTTAAGTAATTCCTTAATACCTTCAACTCCTAATGGTGTTCTTTTAACTATTTTAGTACTCGTAGAATATGTAGTACCCATTCCAACATAATCAATCAATGCTTTTGAATCAATAACTCCCATTAATTCTTCTTCACATCTGGTTGATACACCTAAAATTTTATCATTACCTATCATTTTTCTTACTAAAGCTGCATCCATATCATCTTGACCAACATGGACACCTTCCGCATCAACTGCAAGGGCAACATCTACTCTATCATTTATAATCAATGGAACATTATACTTTTTAGTTAATTCATGGACTTTTTTTGCCTTTTCAATAAATGCACCTGTATCTAATTCTTTTTCTCTCAGTTGGATAATTGTAGCTCCATTTTTTAAGGCTTTTTCCACTTGATCGTAAATCGTCAACCCCTTAGGAATAAGTTCACTATTAGTAACCAGATAAACTGAATAATCCACTTTTGACTTGTCAACCATTTTACTTAATTATTCAATACTTCTTTTAAGTTAACACAATTCTCAAAGGAGGAAATATTAATTCAATTTAAATCATTTTAAGAATTCGAGTCATTTTCTACTTGTTGATGATTCACCATTTTCATCATTTCCAGTGTGGCGCATTAATAATTTTTTTTATTGCATTCAACTTATTAACATTTCTTACATTGTTCAATTTCGTTTAAGGCCATTAATATTGTTTTATACTTGACTATCGTTAAGTCATTGTTACACAAAAATAGGTCTGTTTTTGGTAAATTCAAATGAAAGATCGAACTGTCAAGGAAATAAACCTAAACACTAATATAAGATTGGAGTCAATTACACCATTAAAAAATGGTAAATTCCCAACGGTTATGACAGTTGCAGGATCAGATTCTTCTGGAGGTGCTGGTATCGAAGCTGATATAAAAACAATCACAGAACATCATTGTTATGCCTTAACAGCTATCTCAGCGTTAACTGCACAAAATACTACAGGTGTCAAAGATGTAATCTCAACAACGGAGAATATGATAGGCAATATTTTAGATCAAAATCTTGCAGACATTCAAATCGATTCTATAAAGACAGGGTTATTGACAGATGCATCAATTCCGGAGTTAAAAAAAGCAATTGTTAAATATTCATACAATGGTAATTTAGTTGTTGATCCAGTTATGGTAAGTACTTCAGGTTTTGATTTTGTTAGTAGTAACTTTTTAAATCTTTTGATAGGAACATTGTCACCATACATCACTGTTATCACGCCAAATTTGTTAGAAGCTAAAGCAATTATAAACACTTTAAGTGGAAAAAAAGTATATGATGAAAATCCACTAGCTACGATAGATGATATGCTCACCATGTGTAAAAGTATTTATGATTTGACTGGAATTAAAAATATCTTTGTAAAAGGTGGTCATCAAACATGGGAATATGATGAGCATTTGTTAACAGATATTCTTTATGTATCAGAAACAAACACATATGTAGCATTTTATTCCGAAATGCAAACATCTAAAAATACTCATGGTACTGGATGTACATTATCTTCAGCAATTGCTTCTAATCTAGCATCTGGTTTGTCAATGATAAATTCAATTGCAAATGGTATCGTATACGTTCAACGGGGAATCAAAACAGCTCCATCTATAGGACATGGATACGGTCCACTAAATCACATACAAAACTTTCAAAAGTTTAATTACGAAAACCTGATTCAAGATAAATTTGTACTACCATTTCCTGAAGGAAAAGCTCTGGAATTTTTATGCAACCATCCTCAAATCAAAGAATATTGGCAGAAGTATACCAATCACGAATTCATGAAGCAAGTGAAAAATTTTCAACTTCCGTTTTCTAAATTTATTGAATTTGTTGAACAAAATGTAGTTTATCTGACAAATTATGCTCATATAATTTTATATATGGGCACGAAACTTTCCAATGAAGATGATTTACTTATAGAAGGAGATCGTTTGAAAACTATATCAACTGAAATAAAAAAATATAAAACAATATTGAACAAACTTGGTTATAGTGATCAAAAAATAAAGAATATCACAGCTTCACGTGTTTGTCAAAAATATATTGATTCTTTATTGAATATTGCCAAAGACTGCGGAGATTTTTTTGACATTTCTCTTTCTCTTGCACCTTGTTTTCATGGATACTACATAGCCTGTTTAAATGCCTCGAAGCTCAGTCAGATTATTGATTGTGAAAACGATTTACAAAAGGAAATATATGGAGATTGGATAGAACAAAATTTGTCAGATTGGTACAAAAATGCATGTGTAGATTCAGAGGTTCAATTGAATAAAACTTTTGAACAAAACTGTTTGAGTAATACCAAACTTCAAAGGGCAATTGAGATCTTCAAAATGTTTACAATATTAGAAATCAATTTTTTAAATGAGTATTTGTAATTTTTTTAAAAAAGTTTAAAAGAGAAAAAATAAAATCATAAAATTATAAAAAAGAAATATCATAGTAAATATTTTTGTAATTATTGTTTAAGACCATTTCTCACAACAACCAATTTTTTACAATTAAAAACACCCAAAAGCAAAGCAGCTAAAGCATACAATATACGACAGACTCCCAAAAGGCAATAACCAGCAGTAATATGTGGACCATTAGCCGTTTTGTAACAAATATTGTTACAAGCAATGTTTGCAACAAATGCAAAAATATTAATACCACCAGAAAATATAACCTTTTTTTAACATTGGTTTTAAAAACTTCTTGTGCCCAAGCCCAATAAAGACCAGCTGTACCTGAAGCCCAATCATTGTTACAATAAAGGAAAAATCTAAAAGCTCTGTTATCTGCATACAAAGGTGTAGCTCCTAAACATATTGATTACAAATCCAACACACCCAGCCAAACCGTATCAGATAACCAGCCCGAAGATAAAGCTAAAACAGCTTGTAGAACATATATAATTGATGCCTAATGGTTAACTTGGGAAAGAAATTCTCAGCTTTTTTTTTCATTTAACAATATTAATTATGCAGGATCTTTCAATTTCAAAAGAAAACCCAGGAAAGAAATCTTTTAAGCCACAAAAATTGGTAACAAATAATGGTCTTGACTTTAAATACTCAAAAAATAATTTTACACTCTCATTTCGTACTATTGATGTGCCAAATGCACAATTGATTAATGGAAATGTGTTTTCTCTTGTTTAGCAAGTTAATGCAAGAAATATTGAAGAAAATACAAATTGCTGAGATTTTGAAAGAGATTTCAGGAACTGGAAAATTTACTGAGCTATTAACAAAACATGGTGCAGTTTTATTGATGAGATTTAATGATAATTCAAGTGAAGCGTTTTTGAAATTAGTTACAACGATTGAAACAGGCAGGAACAGAACTCCATTTGAACAAATTGGTTTGGCTGGTAAAAGATTTCAACATGCATAATGATTACACTGCCAATGAGGAATCTGTAAGTACAAGGTTTTATTAACATAATGAATATGCTAGATATTCACATTTCCCAGTTAATATTCATTTTTTTTTTTGCAAAAAGCAAGGTGGTGGTTTTACTATTGCAAACTCAAATGTATTTTACAGTAGAGTTTTGGAGGAAAATACATAATTCATTTAATAATTGTCTGAAAAAAAGTTAATTAGCACTCAAGTTTATCCTTCGAGAACAAAAAAATCAACAGTTACTAAAGGCAATGAATTTTTTTAAGAAGATTTTGATTCTTTTGGTAAATACATTGATTATGAACATGACAGTTTTGAATTGAAAAAGGAGAAAGCTGAGAAAAAAATTAGAAGTTTATCAGATGATTTTGGTTGGAATGAAGAAGACATCTGGTAACAAGTTCATAGGTTTTTTGCAACGGATTAAATGGCAGATATAGAAAAATTAGATAAAGCGATGCATTAGAACCACCGTATATTGACAAGACAGAAGATTTATTCTTATCATCAGCATATGATAATGGAAAAATAATTCCTTTGAAATATTTAGAAATTGTAAATGAAGTTTTAGAGATATTAAATTTTTGCATGAATGGGAGGAGGATAATTTTTTATTAACTGACAATTATCAAGTTTTTTATGGCAGAGAGCCAAGAAGAGACGATGATAAGAGAATTGTTTTAGTCAGTATATGGAATGATCGAAGTGGCCCAAAACCATTAGAATACAATCCTTAATAATTAAAAGTATAAATTTTATATAATTTTACCTTGAATTTTTATCTAATTTTATTTTTCTATTTTAAGTTTATATCGAAGAGAGTTAATACATTAAATTTCGTGAAAAGTGTATAAATAATTATAAAAAAAAATATTTATTAAATTGAATCATATTAAATTTTTATTCACCGTTGTTGAAGTGAATTAAACGGTATTATTATTAGCTAATTCTGCTTGTTTTTCAGCTAATTTTTGCTTTTTAAATGAACTCATAAAAGCTAAACCTGGGGTATAATTAGTATATAATTCATCAACATCTTCCAAACTTAAACCTTTAGTTTCTGGAACAAAAGCGAAGACAAAGAATAATGCAAAGATGGTACATCCAAAGAAAACGTAACCATAAGCAAAATGAATTGCTCCTGTAATAAATGGAGTAAAGAAAGCAATTAAGAAACCCCAAATCCAATTTGCACCACTTGCAATTGCCATACCTTTAGATCTAATTCTTAATGGATAAGTTTCTGAGACAACGACGAAAACACATGGACCCCAAGTTGTTGCAAAGAAGAAAATAAAGAAACAAGCTAAGAAAATCATTGCATCACCAACTGGTTTTCTTGATTCACTACCATAACCATCGACATATAAATCTTTAACACCAATTGAAGCATAAATAATTAAACAAACTAACATACCAGCAGAACCACCCATTAAAGTCTTTCTTCTACCAAATCTTTCAACAACATATAAAGATAAGAAAGTTGAAGCAAAGTTAATAACACCAAAAACAATTGCAGTTTCAAAAGAATCATTTAAACCAACAGATTTGAAAACAGTAGTACCATAATAGAAGAAATAGTTATTACCAGTTAATTGTTGTAAAGATTGTAACATAACACCAACAACCAATCTGTAGAAAATCTTTGGTTTACCAGTGAAAAGTTCACCCCAAGAAGCGTTACCTGCATTTTGTTCTAATTCAATTGCTGAAACCAAAATTTCCATTTCACTTTTAATGAAATCACTCTCAGTATCAACTTTATTAATTTTAGCTAATGAAGTTCTAGCTTCTTCAATTCTACCTTTTTCAATTAAAAATCTTGGTGATTCAGGTGTGAAAACCATACCAAGAATCATTAATAAAGCCCAAGCAAATGATAAACCTAATGGAATTCTCCATTGTCTTGAATCATTATAACCATGATAAGTACCATAAGTTGAACAATAACCTAAAAAGATACCTAAAGTAATCATTAATTGATATATTGAAACCAAAGTACCTCTAATTGCTTTTGGAGAGGTTTCAGAGATAAACATTGGAGCTAAAACAGAGACTGCACCAACACCTAAACCAGAGATGATTCTACCAATAAAATATTGAACCCAAGATTTAACTGAAGCAATTTGAATGATAATACCAACGATATAAACAACCATAGTAATCATTAAACCTTTTTTTCTACCATACATATCACCAGTTCTACCAATTGTAACACCACCTATTGCACAACCAATATTAAAAATTGAAACCATTAAACCAGTTCTAGCTTTTGATAAATAATAAGTACCTTCACCACTAATTTGACCAAATCTATGTTGAAATTCAGGCATATTAACAAAACCTGAAATAGTACCAGTATCCCAACCAAAGACGAAACCACCAAAAGCAATCATAGAACATAAGAAACCAGATGTAATATATTTTGCTTTTGAGCCTGTTGGAACAGCAACTGATACTTGTTCATTATGAAATTCATTTTCATGTTCATCAGAAGATTCTTCTTGTGAATTTAAATGTTCGACTTTATCTGAAGGTTTTTCAGAGAGAGAACTTGAAGACATTTTGTTTATTGAGATAATAATATTATATACAAAATATCAAAGACGAGTGAATGTTTTTGGAAAAAGAAATAAATCAAAAAGAGAAAAAAGAAATAAATGTAAAAATAAAAAACAAACAAACAAACAAACAAACAAACAAACAAACAAATAAATAAATAAATAGAAAAAGAGTTTAAGAAGTTAAATATTTGGGAACAGAATGAAAAAAAAAAAAACATGGAAAAGGAATGGAGTTGTATTTATATATGGAGAGAAAGAAAAAAAAAATCAGAACAAAAAAATTACCTGTTAGTACATTAGCTATGTAATTTGAGGAAAAATTAAAAAGCAAAAAAAAAAAAAAAAATAAGCTATTGTTCCCGAAGTGCAAGTTTTTCCGTGACGGAGACATTTTGCCCCACTAAAGAAAAAGAAAAAACTAACCACCAGATGGTGGAGATTGATTATATAGTATAATATGAGGTAAAATTGGCATGACATAATAGACGAAAAAGAAATGTTTTTTTTTTAAAAAAATTTAGGTGAGGAAGGCCTAATTTCTTTCTTTTTTTCTTTTTTTCTTTTTTTTTTTTTCGTTTTGTGTGGCCTGTCTCTTACATTTAGTAGTATGAAGAGTGGCCTGGTGTTAGGTATGGGGGAAATTACAAAAAAATGGGGCAATTGGGATAATTTGAATAGAATTTGTGGAAATAGATAATTAATAATTGATAATCAATTTAATAATCAATTAATTATTAATTAATATCTACCGATATTTACTGTTGTTACTGAATAACAAAATTTTTTCAAATAAAACCTTTTATTATAATTCCGTAGTTAATCAATCATATTTATAGGTTTTTTTTGCACAGTTAATCCGACTCCGCAGAGTTTTTCCAGAGTCCTAAAAAAAAATATTTTTTTATTTAATTAATTAGATTGTTTGTTTGTATACATGTTATTTACTAAAATTATTTTGTTTAATTTTTATTATATTTTATTCTTTAAACAACAAATATAAAAATAAAAAATAAATATTACACTTAAGTTTATTTTTCCGGCAAACGGATAATATAACAAAATTTATATTAATTTTAAATTAATTTGTATAATTTCAAAAAGTCGCGTGTTCCTGCCATTCTCGGCATTACACAGCATCATCACAGTCATTCCTCTTTTCTTTTTCTCGCTGATTAAATAAAGCAAAAACAAACAAACTACCTCTATTATATTAAACAATATATTGAGCTATAGACAAAATTTCTTTATTGAAAACATTAGCCATACGAGAAATCATATGGCTAGATTATTTTTTCCGGATAAAATACACAGTTTTCCGTTCATTACTCCATATTTTATATTTTATATTTTATATTTTATATTTTATATTTTATATTTTATATTTTATATTTTATATTTTATATTTTATATTTTATATTTTATATTTTAACTTTTCCATAAAAATTAAGATTTGAATTTAATCTTCATAACATTTTCTATTCAGCGTTAACAACAGATTTTGTTATTAATTTAAATTTGTCGTTGCGCCACTCAAATTAATTAATATTAAAAATACATAATGCACACCTCGTTCGGATTAACTTGAAAAACTCTCAAACTTTTTACCTAAGAATTTTTACGTGATTGTTCGTATTTTTCAATTCTTCTGGTTTATTTGTTTACTTTTTTCTTTTTATCATTATTTTCATAATTTGACATTATATTTGAGCTGGTTTTATGCCTTTTTCTAAATTTCAAAATTATCCGACCAACAGAAATTAAGTCTTGGTATCTTGTAAAAATCTAATAAAATTTCCAAATTTATAAATAAAATATTAATATTAATATCAAACGTTTATTATTTTATTGTGTTGAAATAAATAACAGAGACGTTGAAATCTCTAAATTTTATGTCTTTTATTGCTTTTTTTTTCTCACTTAATCAAAATTTAATCCCATTTTGAAATCATCGTATCTCTTATTAACTATTAAATATTTCCTAACAAATATTTCAGACCCTAAATTTTACTACTTACTTTTTTTTTTCATTATTGACTCCAATACAAATTATTTTTTTTTTACCTAATTTTTTCTCTCTTTTTTTTTTATTTTTATTTTGATCAATATATTATTTTAAACTATAAAAAAGAATATAAAATTTTATTTAATATATCGATATACTATAAACATGAAATATAATTCTGAAAACTGGTTTATCAAATTATTTTTTACTCCAAATAAATAAAAAAAATTTCAAATAATTTACTAGATTAGATTAATATATTGTTAATTAATTAACTTTCAAATTTAATCTTCATAAACTCTAGTAATCATACCAGTACCAACAGTCTTACCAGATTCTCTTAAGTTGAATCTTTGACCAACTTCTAAAACAACTGGATATAATAATTCAACAATCATTTCAACGTTATCACCTGGTGCAACTTGTTTTGAATGATCAGTTTCAGAATCTGGGAATTTTAATGTAACATTAACATTAGTAGTTCTAATGTACATTTGTGGTCTGTAATTTTCAGAGAATGGAGTATGTCTACCACCTTCTTCTTTAGTTAAGATATATAATGAAGCTAAGAATTTCTTGTAAGCTTTAACAGAACCTGGTTTTGCTAAAATTTGACCTCTCTTAACTTGATCTCTTCTAACACCTCTTAATAAAATACCTGGTGTATCACCTGCTTGTGCTTGATCTAATTCTTTGTGATACATTTCAATACCAGTAACAGTAGTCTTAATTGCACCATCTTTACCACCAACAATTTCAACTTCTTCACCCTTCTTTAAAGTACCTCTTTCAACAGTACCTGAAACAACAGTACCTCTACCTGAAATTGAGAAAACTTCATCAATTGGTAATAAAAATGGTTTTTCTAAATCTCTCTTTGGAGTTGGAATCCAAGTATCAACAGCGTCCATTAATTTAAGAATTGATTCTTTACCAATTTCTGGTTTTTTATCTTCTAATGCCATTAAAGCAGAACCCATAATAACTGGTGTATTATCACCATCAAAACCATATTCAGAAAGTAATTCTCTCATTTCCATTTCAACTAATTCTAACATTTCTGGATCATCAATAGTATCACATTTATTAACAAAGACAACTAAATGTTGAACACCAACTTGTCTAGCTAATAATAAATGTTCTTTAGTTTGTGGCATTTGACCATCAGTAGCAGCAACAACAATAATAGCACCATCCATTTGAGCAGCACCAGTAATCATATTTTTAATATAATCTTGATGACCTGGACAATCAACATGAGAATAATGTCTTTTATCAGTTTCATATTCAACATGAGCAGTTGAAATAGTAATACCTCTGGCTCTTTCTTCTGGTGCTTTATCAATAGATGAATAATCTAAGAAATCTGCACCACCTTTTTCAGATAAAACTTTAGTAATTGCAGCAGTTAATGTGGTTTTACCATGATCAACATGACCAATAGTACCAATGTTAACATGTGGTTTAGATCTATCAAAAGATGCAAATCTAACAGAAGCTCTTGGTGCAATTCTTGGAACATTAGCAACTATAAAATTAAAATCAAAAGATAATAGTAATTGAATTAAAAAAATATAAACATGTTAGTATTTGATTTGTCATTTGTTTATTTTTGTGTATAAATTAAATTTAGAGTTAATACATACCAGAAACTCTGTTGAATGCTCTCAAAGCAGTAGCAACGAAACGGGATGCCATTTTATATTGGATACAGAAAAACGTTAAAGAAGAAGAAAAAAAAATGAAATGAAAATAAATAGAACACAAACAGTTATGCAAATTAAAACTAGGATGAAGTAGTGAATAACATGTAAAACTTCACAATGTAAATTGGAAACCCCGAAAAGGGTGAAAACTTGGAAACTTTCTCAGTGGCAACAACGCTAATAACATCATATAATTAGCAAAAAAAAAACCTGGAAAAAGCGTAAAACTGACCATCTGCTTCATTTTAAGAAAAAAATAAGTTCGCGATACTGTGTCGTGTACACGTCTACACTGTAGATATGCAATTTGTGGCTAGCCTAAATTGAAAAATTTTAATTTGGTGTACAGATGGAAATAACAACATGAAATTTACAATTCAATTTTATTAAACATTATAGTGTCTTTTACATTAATGTCAAAATAATTAAAAAAAAAATTGATAGATGTAAAAACTATATAGCATTAGATTAATAATTTTTATATAAACTTATTGATCATTAAATGGATTTGCATCATCTAATGATTGTGCAGCTTCTTTATCCAAATTATCTTCTTTCTCAACATCCTGTTGCTGTTGTTTGTCTGTACCCATTACACTACCTGTAGATTCAGAAGAAAGAATATCTGAATCAACACTATCAGAACTTTCAGCACCTTTTAACCATATATCATATTGCTCTTTCAATTTGGCATTATCTTTTTCAATAAATCCTTGTAAAGTTTTATTTAATGGTTTGAAATCTCCAGTATAAAAAACTGATTCTCTAACATATATTAAATTCATACCCTCTCCAAAATCATTCTCTGTGTATTTTTTAACCAAACCTTGAATATCATTAAATGAAAGTCTAGATATAGAATAACTTTTACAAGTTTCTGCACAAATATTAACACCAATCCAATTATTTGATTTCTTTTCACGATAATAAAATTGAACGGCATTTAATATAACACCCGTTAAAATCCATGGCTCAAATGAAGCTTTTGTATTAGAATCTAATAATTGATCAATGTTATATTTACTGGCTTGTAATATTAATGCTTGTTCATCAATTAATCTTATTTCACTGTTGGCATTTTTTAAAATTTCTGAAATATCACTTGTTATTGCAGCAATATTTTGACTTGCAGCTATATATTTATCCTTTTCTGAAATAAAATTATTATTTTTATCATCAAATCCTTCATTTTTCTCATTTTCAAGTTCCAGATTTTGCTCTTCTAATTTTTCTTCCTTTTCAAAATTATGTGATTCCAGTCTTAAATGTTTTGCTGTGTCAGTTAAAAGCTTTGAAACGCTCTTACCATTGAATACTCTCAATCTGAATATCTTTTGATTCAATTCATTTTTTCTTGATTTTAACTTTCTTAATTCCTCGTCAATATTAGTTAAAATATTTTTATGTTCGTAAGAATAAATTTGAGGATAAAATGTTTCTTCAACTTTAAATCCACCTTCTAAATTATTGGATCCGGACTCAAAACTTATTGAAAACACATCTGGAATCTTTAACAAGAATAAATGGTCTAATTTATTTTCAGTTTGAAAAAAATTCTTATGTATAGTTTCATACAAAGTTGGATGTACATAATCGTTTCCAATGGGAATATTATAATAATCTTCATCCCTTTCATCTTCATCAGTTTCATATGCTGCTTCGACTTTGAATAATTTTTCTAATGGAACTTTAAAAGAACCATTTGTCTTTGCCATAAAATAAAGAATATTATCTATAAAAAAATTATAGAAATCTGAAACGGATTCAATTTCTTCTGTGACTAATTTATTAACACAAAATATCAAATTATATAATGATGCAAATGCCCTTTTTGAGTCTCCGTTTAAAAATGATACCAGTCTTTGAACTTCTTGTAACAATAGGGGATTTTCCGAACATTTTTCTCTATTCCACCAGTTTGGTTTATATGATAAAACTAGAAACTGATGTTGTAAAATTAAATTACTAAATTGTGGAATTTGTGATAAAATTATTAATATTGGTGCTAAATAAGATTCAAATAAATCTGCCCTTAATGGTAAAAGCACACCAGGTTCGTCTGATGTTCTTAACATTTTAGAAAAATCAGTGTAATAATCATCTACATGTAGTGAAGTATAATAATTATCGGATTCTTGGTCATGATGATTTGATAATTCATTTTCGTATTGCTTTTGTAAAGATGATTCAATTACACTATGTATATCACTGTCCATTGCAATATTTGTTTGAGGAGAATCATATATATTTTTTGAATAGGTTTTGTAACTTTCATCAATTGATTCAGAATATAATGGAGGTTGAGAAGTGTCTATGCTTGAAGTAGTATTTACTGATTTAGTTGGGTGGCGTGGAGGAGGAGGTGGTGGTGGAATTTTTGTTGAATGAGCTGGGTGTGGATGTGGAACATTTGTAAAGCTTTGTAAATTCATCAAATCATCGGTTGGATTATTCGTACTGTCTTCAGTCATTTTCAACAGATTAGATATCAAACAATTCCTGGTTGTAGTTTAAATGAAAATAGTGGTTAATATAAAAGATTCAAATATTTTGTATGACAGCTTACCGGGTTATTTAATACCAATTTCAGTCAAACTAAAAATTTGTGCGAGGGTTTGCAAAATATTTTATGTAAGTAAGGAGGAAATCTTGTAAATTTCATGCTCAACATAGAGATAAGTGTCTTTTAACTAGGATGTTAACCATTATCTTTATAAAAATGGTAATTTATATATGATGGATAATATATTAAGATAAAACTGACTATACATTTTTAAATTTCTAAATTTCTAAATAATGAATTAATTATGAGATTAAAAAACATCAGGGAGTCTCTCAATAACGTAAGAGTGTGCACCTACACTCATGATGGGAATACCAGGTACTTTTCTTATTCTTCTTTTCAAATCTGCATCATTAGTTGCCACTATATAACATTTATTTTGAATTACTCTACTGACAATACAATCATCAGCATATGTACCTTTATGAGAACACTTGAGACGATGAATTCTTGGATCTTTTGCTAATGTCAAAGCAATTCTATATCTATGACCAAGTTTCTCCAACTCTGCAAGAACACAGTCCGTTACCATGGGTATACACTTTGCTAATAAACAATCCATCATTCCCCTTACAATATCAATTTTTTTTTGAATACTGAAGTTGAAGAAATTGGTATCAATGATAATCTGATATGGTGGTTTAATAGCTTGATTGAATTGAAAAAATAAAGCTGACGAAACTTGTGGTACTGATTTTACTAATTCTTTATCCTCCTCTGGCTTTTTTGCCTCCATTTGATTTCTCTTGATTCTTTGATCATCAGCCTTGACCATTCTTTTAACTGAAAACTTTCTTGTCTTTCTAGCCTTACCCATTTTTGTATAAATTTATTGATATATATATAGTAATTAAAGTAATTTTATATGAAAAGATCACAGCAAATAACTTGTTCTGATATCTTTTAGTTAGATTGAAAAAAAAAAATTACCTGAAAAAAAAAAATAAAAAAAATAAAAAAATTATAAAAAAAATAAAAAGAAAAATAAAAAAACAAATGTTGCTGCGCCACACAAAATGGGGCGCATAATCGGAGTTGTATTAAAAGGGGATTTAGTTTGATTTATTTTATCTTCAAAATAACATTATGGACATAAATTTGTAAGTTTTTTAATCTAGCTTGGATTTTAAATTTGTAAGTTGATAATAGGCAGTTAAATATAGAAAGTATAATGGTTGAAAAGTGTTACCCAGTTTTGAAAACACCAGCACTACCATTGAAAGTTGAAAACCCATTGCTCTGTCAAAAAGATGAACATGAAGATTCTATTACTTATTCAAAACGACAATTGCCAATTAGAAATATAAAAAGTAACTTAACACGTCAATTTGAAATTTACAATGATCCACTCAATTCCTCGAATTCCTTAATTCGTAACAACAAATCTTTTGAAAACTTACTGAATGTAAAACAAAATACTATTAATAAAAAGAGTAATACCAATATGAAAAAGCATAGAGTATTCAGCGATATTGTTTTTACAAAAAGAGATATTTCTTTTGATGACTGTATGTTTCCAGTGAGACAATTAGATCATGTGGCATCTTTACATTCACTTGGAAACGACTTTGAATACCACAGAGGAGATAAATTTGAAACTCATAATAAAAATATAAGATTACCGCTTAACCGTAAACCACTTTCACTGATTTCTCCAGCAGCCGATAAACACAATGATTTATATTTGCTTAAAAATGAAGTTTCCAGTGATAACGAAGAAAATACTACAGATAATACTGCATATGGTTCTAGTTGCAAAGAAAATGTATATCCAGAAAATGTAAGTAATAGCCTTCAAAAAAATGGTGATGTCAATAATGATTTGGTTGATGAAGACTCGATACATTTGTTCACACCTCAGTACTATTGGAATCTCATCTTTGAAAAGAAACAGCATAAAACAGAGGTGCCACTAGAAGATTTTCACCTGCTACTTTACGACTATGAAAGATTATGGAACCATTGCTTAAAAGAAACTTTCTGAATGAAACAAAATTAAACAAATCATATAAAAAGTTCATAAATATCAAAATTGTATCATTTATATAATAATTTAAATAAATATGGAAACAGAGATTTCGATAATAATACACACAGATTAGAAATCGTATTTAACACTTGTGTATAAGTTATTTAAGTTTGTTAGTATAAGAACATGCTAATAATAAGAAAAGTATAATAAAATTAGGATGATTAAAAAAAAATATGTTATATCTACTTAAATAAATTAAATAATTTAAAAAATACAATAAATTTTAAATTAAATAAATTAATTTTAAATAATTTTAAATAAATTTTGATGCCAAGTCACGTGTATTTTTCTAGTTGGGGGTAAAATGAATTTCCACCTTTTTTTTCACCGCTTTTTTTTATGATTCTTTTTCATTTGTTTTGAATGTTAAATAGTTATCAACACACGTTAACAACGTTCTTCTTTTAACTTCTTTGTCTTCGTGAAAATTCTTTGATATTTCCTTTAGATAAGAAAGTAAATCACATTTTTCTATTTAGTCTTTCAACATTTACTATCCAATAGTCAGTATAATCCCCAATGACTTCTTCCGCTGACCGTTTGGATGCATTTGTTACTAAGCTTGAAGATAAATCTCTGGATTTTCAAACAAAACACTCATTATTTTCAGAACTTTGTGATACACTTGAAACTTACCATGGTATAAATGAATATGAATATTTTCTAAAAAAATTAATGAATGTTTTCTTTGATCATTTGAAATCAGTTCCAATTTCATTTGTTGCTAATTCCCCAGAACAAAAACTAAGGTATTTGATTTTGGATATAATTCATCGATTACCAGTAAATGAGACTTTACAACCTTATGCAATTGAAATTTGTGATAATCTTATGGAAATTTTAAAAATTGATAATGAAGAAAATGGTTTGCAATGTATGAAAATTATTACATCATTACATAAATCATATAAAACTGTTTTATCTTCAAAAGTTGATGATTACATTACTTTTTTAAAATCAATTTATGAAAATTTATCAGATTTAGTTGATGAACAATTCGGAACATCGAATACATCAAAATCAGTTGAAAATGTTGAAAAAACTCTTACTAGTCCAGAGTCTACCAAAACTGTCATTAAATTAGAACCCAAAACCGATTCTTCTACTGAAACTACCAAAAAAGATACTTCCATTATTGAAGATGATTCAAAAATGGATGAAGATAAACCTATTGATGAATCAAAAGGTATTATAGAAAATAATGGAAAACATAAAGCAGAAGAACAGACAGAAAAACAAACAGAAGAAAAAAAAGAAGAAAATACAGAAGAAAAAGTCGACAATAAAATAAAAGAAGAAGCAGATGATAAAAAGGAAGAAAAATCAGAAATTACCACTAAAAATAAGAAAGAAACGATGAATGAAGATACTGCTGAAAAAAATATCACCGACAAGGTAAACGAAAAGGTAAATGAAACAGTCAATGTCATTGATGGTAAGGAGAAGGAAGAAGATACTGAAAATGTATCAAAAGAGGATTTAGAAAAGAACGTTGATGTTATGATTGATAATAAAACCAAAAGTAGTTCAGAAAATAATTCAGTGAAAAAGATAGAATTGAATGAAAATGAAGATAATGAAAATACAGGTAGTGAAAAATTAGAAAAGAAACATGATGATTCTGTAATCAAAACAGAGCCAGAATCAAAATCTAATGTTCAATCAAATGCAAAAGAAGAAGTAAGTAATTCTCAAACAACAAGTGATTCAACCAATAATCTCACAATAGACATTGATAAATCTGATTCTCCAAATGATTTTATTTCATCTGAGGACTCAAATACCCAACATTTATTATTCAGAGCAACTCATTCTTTTAAAATGGCCTCAGAGTGCCCAATAACGCTGGTCTCATTATACAGCACATATAAAACTTTGTTAGATTCCACTGTCAGTACAATCTTACCATTGGTAATTAACGTATTAAAGTTACAAGCCCCAGCTCAAAGGGAAGAACATGCCAAGGCACAAGCTGAAAACTCAAATGTTGTTAAGATTGCTCCTTCTCTTCGTAATAATCCAATCTATAATGATTTCAATTTTGCACAAGTTAAGGCTTCTTCTTTTATGGCTTATGTTTTCATTAGAAAAAACAACTCAACAATCATTGAAGCCTATCAACAAGACATACCAACTTTAATTATTAGATTATTACAAGATTGTCCAAGAGAGTTATCTGCCGCAAGAAGAGAATTGTTACATGCCACTCGCCATGTTTTATCGACTAATTTAAGAACTTTGTTTTTACCAAAAATGGATTTATTGTTTGATGATAATATTCTTATTGGAGATGGTTTAACAGCTCATGAAACCTTAAGACCTTTGGCATATTCTATTGTAGCTGATTTTATTCATGTTAACACTTCACTTACAACGGAACAAATATGGAAAAGTGTTAAAATATATAGCCACCATTTACAAGATGATACACTTGCACAAACTGTCCATATTATGAGTGCTAAATTGCTTTTGAACCTAATGGATAGAATATTAAAACTTGATAATAAAGCTGAATCTAGGCAGATAATATTATTGATCATTGATACTTTTGGGAAAAGATTCGAATTATTAAATTATCAATATGATAATATAATGAAATTACATGAAGACTTTAAAAATAATAGAAAAGACCGAGCATTAAAATTAAAAGAACTGGAAACACATGGAAAAGAATTAACTGGTAGATCACTTGATGAGAATTACCATATAAGAAATCTTTCAGAAAAATTACATCTTGATAATAAATCGTCGAATTCTAAAATGGATATCGATGATGAAAAAGATATCGTTACAAATATGTCATTTGCAGAGCTTGAGAGAAAATTGCCAATTCAGATATTTCAACCACCAACTCAAGACCCATTAGATGGTGCTAGATATTTATTTAGAACTTTGATGACATTTTTAAAATCAATTTGCTATGGATTCAAGAGTTGTAATTTGAGTCCACCAAAAGACTACACGCCACAAATCTGGCAAGAAAGTGCAAGAATTATATCTATTGAAGAACTAAATATCTTCAAGAGGTTATTTAAAGAATCTATAGGTGGTCTTAAATTTTTTCAAAGTTCCAAAATTACAGTTATCACATCTGCTTTGAAGCAAACATTTGATATCACAGGACCAAATTTACCTATAACCTCATCAAAGGAAGAAAAAGATTTGATGGAAATTTTGGCAACTATGTTCATCTATTTAGAACCTGCCGCGTTTAATGAAATCGTACAATCAGAATTACCTAATCTATTTGAAACAACACTTAACAATCCAGCATTACTTCATATTCCACAATTCTTTTTAGCAAGTGAAGTAACTACATCTAATTTTTCCAGTTTATTAATTGTTTTTGTTATTTCCAAATTGGACACTTTGGGTGATATGGATATTGTCAAATCTAACATTTTAATAAGACTTTTCAAGTTGTGTTTTATGTCTGTTAATTTATTTCCAGCAGTAAATGAAAGCGTCATTCTGCCTCATCTTAATAAACTTATTTTAGATTGTTTAAAATATTCTATGAAGACAAAAGAACCAATAGTTTATTTTTATTTAATAAGAACATTATTTAGAAGCATTGGTGGTGGTAGATTTGAATCGTTGTATAAAGAAATATTACCGTTATTGCAACTTTTATTGGAATCTTTAAACAGATTGATGCAAACTGCAAGTCGTCCACATGAGAGAGATATATATGTTGAACTATGCTTAACTGTTCCAGTAAGGTTAAGTGTTCTGGTTCCATATCTAAGTTATTTAATGAAGCCATTAGTTTTTGCCTTAAATGGATCTCAAGATCTAATTAGCCAAGGTCTAAGGACTCTAGAACTATGTGTTGATAATTTGACTGCTGAATATTTTGACCCAATAATAGAGCCAGTTATCGAGGATGTAATGAAAGCACTGTGGAAACATTTGAAGCCTTTACCGTATTATCATCAACATTCTCATACAACTCTACGTATATTGGGTAAGTTGGGAGGAAGAAACAGAAACTTTATGAATTTGCACAATGACTTATCTGGAGAAACATTAACTGATCAAAAACTGGATGGTATGTTTAAAATCGAAGGTATCCCTCATGATGTTCCGGTTTCAATGACAGCAGCTGTTAATACAGCATTAAATACTTTAGAAAGCGTTCGTTACAAGCTACATTATAGAGTAAGTGCTTATAAGTATCTGATTACATTGTTAAAATTGCTTATTAATTCCAATGAAATGCCTGAGAATTATGAACTTGAGGTTCAGCAAGTTGTAAATTTCATTACTCAAGAAGGAAAAGAACCGATAGATCATAATAAAATTCATTTAGAACCCGATGATACCAAAGATCCTGTTAAATTCGATAGACAGGAACAACTACTGATTAGATTATTAAAATCCCTATTTTTTTCTGTATCTCTTGAAGAAGCAAAAGATGAATCATATGTTCTTATTGAGGGTATATGCCAGCATTATGTTTTACTAAGCTTAAGCAAGGCGATGATAGATCATCATAAAATTTCAAGACGTTTTTCCGTTGCTAACCATGAAGGAAAACATTTTATTAATACTAACACACTATATGAAGTAATTTCCTATGCATTGAGCCATTATATTGGTTCTGTTAGAGACGCCGGTAAATTTGCAATTAAAGTTATTTTTGATACGTGTGTTGCTCTTTTTGGATCCGTTAACAATGCTCTTAAGTTCATGCCTATCAGGAGAATGTGCTCCACTTTTATTCATTGCTGTTTCGAAGATGCATATTACGATAAATTGGGAGGATGTTTGGGTTTACAAATTATGATTCAAGATCTTGGTATACCAGTCGAATATTTTGGTGTAAGACAATTAGAAATTTCAAGAGCTATGCTTTTTGTTTTGAGGGATACGCCAGATGATGTACCATTAGAGGTTTGCTCTATTGCAAAGGAAATAATCCTTGATGTTTTAAAGAAATGTAACAAGGAGGTGTCCAAAGAAGCTGTATTTCAACAATCATTCCAGTCCATAGTAAGTCAAATTGTTTTTGATTTAAGTAATTCAAGTATTAGAGTTAGAGAAACAGCTAAGGAAGCTCTCAAAATACTATCAGATGTAACCTCTGTACCTATTGCAACAATGATTTCTCCAAGTAAGGGCATTTTATTGGCACCTATTTTTGGTAAACCATTAAGAGCTCTTCCGTTCCACATGCAGATTGGTAACATTGATGCCATTACTTTCTGTTTAAGTTTAGATGACACTTTTCTTGAATTTAATGATGAATTAAACAGATTATTGTCCGAAGCTTTAGCTTTGGTAGATGCTGATGATGAATCGTTAATAAATGTAAACAATATTTCTGAACATAGCACAGCGGAACAGTTGATAAATTTAAGGATCGTGTGTATTGAGTTACTATCATTAGCTCTTACGAAAAAGGAATTTTCCAATGGTCAGGTGCGTATTAGAATTTTAAGTGTGTTTTTTAAGACATTATGCTTCAAGAGTTCAAGAATAATAAATGCTGCCCACTCTGGTTTGAAAAAGGTTCTTTCCCAAAATTCAAAACTCCCAAAAGAATTATTACAAAGTGGATTACGTCCTATGTTAATGAATTTGTCTGATTATAAAAAATTAACCGTTTCTGGTTTGGAGGCATTATCGAGATTGCTTGAACTACTCATTTCGTATTTCAAGGTTGAAATTGGAAGAAAATTATTGGATCACTTAATGGCTTGGGCCCAACCTTCTGTTTTACAACATATATCGTTACAAGAACTTGACAGTAATATGACGGTCCAAATTATCGTGGCTATTTTCAAAATTTTTCATTTACTTCCACCGCAGGCATACACTTTTTTAAAAGAATTAATGGAAACATTATTATTTCTAGAAACAAATCTTCGTCGTCATTACAGCTCACCTTTCAGAAAACCAATTGGTAGCTTTTTAAATCGTTTTGCTGAGCATTCTATTACATTTATGAGAGAACATTTCACTTCAAGAAACTATGGTTCAAGATTTGCATACTTCATTGGTCTTGCAGAATGTTCTAATCTGAGAAATGAATTTAAAAAAAATAGTGAACTTTTTGTTGATCTAATTTTGAAAGAGGTTAATAATGACGTTAAGTCTGTAATGCTTGTAAATATGATTGACACTATTGAATCTCTATCCAATACCGACACTGAGTGGTTTAAATCAGCAGGTTCAATCTTAAAATTGTTGTTGAATATTACCATTGACTGTATCAATTACGAAAAAACTTCATCGATATCATCACCAATTCATTTCCAATTAGATCAATCAACCGATAAATTGCAAAAAATATATGTAAAATATTTGAATTTGAATAAGAATGATATCAAAAGTGTTGTTAATTTAATAGATTACTTATGCTTGAACAAGATTCCTGTCTGTGAAGATTTTAATAAATTTATTCTCAGCAATGTTATTAAAGCAGATAATATCAACAGTAATAAAATATATTTAGATGAAATTATGAAGTTTATTATCGATTCTCAGTATAGAATAGAGACTAAAATATATTTGCTAAAACATATTGTTAATCCTATGTTTTACTACAATGCTATTAGAAATGGTGATTACCAAATTACCAAAGTGAATGAAGAGCCAGCAGAATGGTTAAAAATTGTTGGTGATAAAATTTGGAAGTCTTGGCATGACGATGTTAAATTGGAATCCTGTGATGTGGATAAATTCAGAATTGAATTGTTGCAATTGACTAGTTTGTTGGTAACATATTATCCTGATGCAGTCGTTGATTGGAAACGGGAGATTATAAAATTTAATTGGAATTTTATTGGTTTGGAAGATAATATCACAAAGCAGGCTGCATATATGTCCACAGTATATTTTATAAGGGCGTTTAATACGCCGCCTAAAGTTGTTATTCAGATTTTCGTTGCACTTTTGAGAGCTAATCAAAATGATGTTAGATTTATGGTTAGGCAATCTCTAGATTTGCTAGCACCGTATTTGAACGAAAAAATGGGAGACGATAGGGAATGGTTGAATTGGACACGGCGAATATTATCTGAGGAGGGATTTGTTGTTACTCAAGTTTCGAATATTTACCAATTTATTGTTAATCATTCAGATTTGTTTTACTCTTCAAGAGATCAATTCTTTCCAAACATAATTACAGCAATGGGAAAGTTGACTGTTATTAATAATTCTGCAACCGAAAACCAGATTTTAGCAATTGATTTGGCTGAATTGATCTTGAATTGGGAAGCTCATGCTAAAAAGCAAATAGAAGATGAAAAAGTAAAAATAAATGAATCGGATTCTATGGATGTTGATCAAGTCGTGGAAGCTAAAGAGAACAATACCGGCAACCAAGATACCATGGATATAGATAAGCCAGAGGAGGCAAATAATATAAGACATAACTTTGAAAATAGATTACCAATTATTTATTCTGTTCCACTTGGTCAAAGAGATACTTGTATCACATTTTTGATTCGTTATGTTTGTATCTGCCCACAACGAGCATCTGAAAATGAACTTGGTCGCCGTGCATTGAACATTCTCCATATTTTACTTGCCCCTGGTTTCTGGCCAGATGTTTCTATCAAACTCAGCTTTTTTGAAAAATTCTTGGTTAACACGGACTCTAGTGTAAGTAATATGTTGGTTTATTGTATGAATGCTCTTGAAGTTCTTAATATTACTTTAGAGTGGAAAACTTCTGATTGGATTATCTCAAACTTATCTCAACTACAGAAATTACTAGAAAAATGTATAAAGTCAAATAATCATGATATACAAGAAGCTTTGCAAAGTGTCATTTTATTAATTTTGCAAGCTGTCAAGGTTGAATTGCCACCAGAAGATGATCCACAAGATACAGAAGGTATTAAATTTATTAAATTTTTAGTTTCTGTTGTTGCAGAAGATCTTGGGGTTATGAATTCCGTTGCTGCTGGTATTACCTTGTTATCAACGGTTTCCCAATTTATGCCCCAATTATTAGAACCTCATATTCCATTGATCATACGAACATTAGGAAAGCTTGTTAAAGACCACGTTACGCTTGCTAACCAAGGCAAACATCAACTTGGTTCTGATGATAGCAGTTCCAGTGAATTTGAAGCCAAAATGACAACAAAATTGGTGGAAAAATTGTTGACCTTTGGCTCTAATCAAATTTCTTCTCTTGGAGATCAAAGGAGAATATATCTCTCTTTATTAGTTCAACTTGTTGACAAATCGATAGACAAAACATTGCTTACTACAATTGCCAAAATTGTGAGAAGCTGGTTGTTTGATTCTCCTGGTGTCTTTCCTACTGCCAAAGAAAAAGCTGGTATTCTTTCAAAAATGATGATATATGAACTAAAAGGTGATTCAGAGTTAACAAAAACATATTACGAAATTATAATGGATATATTCAAGAACGAGGCATTAAATTACAGTGAACTCACTTTCAGGTTAGAGCATCCATTTCTAGTCGGTACAAAAATTTCAGATGTTAGTATTCGTCAAGAATTAATGTCCATTCTCAATAACTCTTTAGAAAAAGATGTCAAAAGTAGATTGTTCTATATCATCCGTGAACAAAACTGGGAATATCTTTCAGAGTATCCATGGCTTAATCAAGCGTCACAACTTCTCTATGATTCTTTTGATTTCAATTATCAATTGAAAATTAGTCCAGATGAATCTTCTCTTGCAAGCCTTGAAGAGATCAAAGTTGTTCTTCCAGATAATAAAGTTGATAAAGCATCATCTTCTATTATCAGTTTATTAGCTAAACATAAATTATTTATTGAGAACAATCTGAAAGTAACCGCCTCCGAAATATTGATTCCTTTACTTGATATTTCCTACCAGAGCCCAGAAGCAATCTATAAATCTTGGTGTACATTATTTCCAATAGTTTATAGCTACATTGATCAGAAAGAAAAGTCAGACTTTCTTTATGCATTTGTCACTCTGTTGTCCAAAGATTATCATATGCGTCAGCAGGAAGGTAAACCAAATGTCATTAATACAATGCTTACTGCGGCTGGTTTGTGTCCTGATTTACAACTCCCGCCTCATTTAGTAAAATACTTAGGTATAAATTATGATGCATGGTATTCCGGTGTTAGGATATTAGAGCAAATTGAATTGAGTCCAATTACAGAAAATTCAAAGATTAAGGAAACAAATAGAGATGCTTTAGTTGAAATGTATTCTAATTTACAAGAAGATGATATGTTTTATGGTCTGTGGCGTAGAAGATCCAAATATTTTGAAACAAATGCAGCATTATCGTACGAACAAATAGGTTTATGGGATAAAGCCATGAAGTTGTATGAAACTGCACAAGTTAAGGCAAGAAGCAGTATTTTACCATATAGTGAAAGTGAATATGCTTTGTGGGAAGATGACTGGATTTTGTGTGCCGAGAAACTGCAATGCTGGGATATTTTGACAGAGCTAGCCAAACATGAAGGTTTCACCGACTTACTTTTAGAATGTGGTTGGAGAGTTGCGGATTGGATTGCTGATAGAGAACCATTGGAACAGTCCACCAAAGCTGTTATGGATGTCCCTACTCCAAGAAGACAGATGTTCCAAGCATTTTTATGTCTTCAAGGGTATGCCCATAACACAGAAACGATTCAAAACGTTACAAGACAGGTTGATGAAGGTATTCAGTTGGTTTTGAGAAAATGGTATACTTTACCACAAAGGTTAACTAATGCTCATATTCCTTTACTTCATAGTTTCCAACAATATGTTGAGTTTATGGAGGCAACTCAGGTATATAGAAGCTTAACATCTACGACTGCTGAAAATTTGGATGTGAAATCACAAGATTTAAAACGTGTTCTACAAGCATGGAGAGAAAGGTTGCCAAATGTCTCGGATGATATTAATATATGGAATGATTTAGTCACTTGGCGTAAACATGCTTTTGAAGTGATCAATAAAGTTTACATACCTTTGATTCCAGCTTTGCAACAGACCAACAACAATAATAATAACTCATATGCCTTCCGTGGTTATCATGAAATTGCATGGGTTATCAACAGGTTTGCGCATGTAGCAAGAAAACATAACATGCCAGAGGTTTGTATCAATCAACTAACAAAGATTTACACTCTTCCTAATATTGAAATTCAAGAAGCATTTTTGAAACTAAGAGAACAAGCAAAATGTCATTATCAAAATCCTGCTGAGCTTAACACAGGTCTTGATGTCATAAGTAATACAAATTTGGTTTATTTTGCAGCTCAGCAAAAAGCTGAATTTATTACACTTAAGGGGATGTTTTTGGCTAAACTAAATATTCCTGATGAAGCCAATCAAGCCTTTGCTACTGCCGTTCAGTTAGATTTGAATTTACCAAAGGCATGGGCAGAATGGGGTTTCTTTAACGATCGTAGATTCAAAGAGACCAATGATATTAATTATGCGAAACATGCGATAAGTTGTTATTTACAAGCTGCTAGTCTTTACAAAAATAATAAGGCACGTCGTTTACTGTGTAGAATTCTATGGTTGATTAGTCTGGGTGACAATACCTTAACAGAGTCGTTTGATGCACATCAGGGTGATATGCCTGTCTGGTATTGGGTAACATTCATTCCTCAACTTTTATCTGCATTATCTCACAAGGAAGCAAACTTTGCACGTAAAATATTGATTAAGATTGCGAAATCGTATCCACAAGCTTTACATTTCCAACTTAGAACATCGAAGGAAGATTTTGCTGTTTTACAAAGACAACAAATGGCTGCTAATGCTACCAATACACCTGTTCCTTCGAATACAAATGTCAACTCTTCAAATGCAAACATCTCATTAGGTTCACCTCCAGCCGGTTCTCCTGCATCAAATTCAACACCAACAAACCAATCAGCAACCATTAAACCCTGGATACATATAGACGAAATAATGGGAATTCTGAAAACAGCTTACCCTTTACTGGCATTATCCTTGGAATCCTTGGTCGATCAAATCAGTCAAAGGTTCAAATCAAATCACGATGGTGATGCTTATAGATTAGTTGTTGCTTTGTACAATGATGGTGTTCAATATTTTAATAGACTCTCCAATCCGAAAGAGGATGCAAGATTACCACCCTCCACTGAGGCCAATATAGTAAGATTTGCTAATACGGTTTTGCCAAAGCATATCAAAGAAGAGTTTGAAATTGATTTAATCCAGAGTAAACCTAATTTAGAAACATATATCTCAAAATTGAAAAAATGGAAGGATTGTTTAGAAGAAAAATTAGATAGGACATACGGTAAAGTTAATCTTGAAAGAATATGTCCACATTTAAGTCAATTCCACCATCAAAAATTTGAGGATATTGAAATTCCAGGTCAATACTTACTAAATAAAGAAAGTAATCAATACTTTATAAAGATTGAAAGATTTATGCCAACAATTGAAATGATTCGTGGACCAACTGCTTGTTATAAACGTATTACTATACGTGGTCATGATGGTAGTATACATAAGTTTTCAGTTCAATTTCCAGCTGCTAGGCACTGCCGTAGAGAAGAACGTATATTCCAATTATTCAGACTCTTCAATGATCAACTATCCAGGACTGTTGAGACTAGACGTCGCCACATTGAATTTACCTTACCTTGTGCTGTACCTTTGTCACCACATATAAGGTTAGTATCAGATGATGAAAAATACATCAACATGTTGACAATATATGAAAACTATTGTAAGGCTAAGGGACAAAATAGGGATGAACCATTGGCATACACGATTGAGAAATTACATGCTGCATATGATCCTAGATTACCTCGTCCCGATGTTTTAAGTGTTAAAACTGAAATTTTAAGTGCAATTCAATCATTATTTGTTCCTAATACTGTTATGAAGAATTATTTCTTGAGCTACTATCCAAACTTCGAAGATTTCTGGGTTTTCCGTAAACAGTTTAGCTCTCAATATGCTACATTTACTTTTGCAACTTATATGTTGTGTATTAATGCAAGACAACCACAAAAAATTCATATTCATCAAGGTTCTGGTAGAGTCTGGACATCTGAGATGTTACCATACAAAGTGGTTGGAGGTAAAACTCCACATAATATATTCCAAAACAGTTTCCTGGATGTTTCTGCCCAGCGTGCGGCACCAATGTTTTGTTCATTAGAGTTGGTTCCATTTAGATTAACTCCAAATATTCAAGAATTGATTGGTCCAACAGGTTCTGAAGGTATTTTATCAATGCATATGATGATAATTGCACAATGCTTAGCGGACCCACAGTATGAAATAGAACATTTCTTAAACCTCTTTATTAAAGATGAGATTCAATCGTGGTATGCTCAAAAAATGAGATCTAACATGATACAAGAAACTCCTAATTTAGGAGAAATTGTAAGGGTAAATGTTGAATATTTAATTAAGAGGATATCACAATTGGCTAATACTGAAAATTTTGGTCAATCTGTTTCAAGCCAATTTGTTGTTAATCTAATTACACATGCGGTTAATCCAAGAAATCTAGCAAGTACAGACACACTCTGGATGGCTTATTTGTAGATACTTTGTGCTTTATGTTTTTTTTTTTTAGAATCATTTGATAATAAATCGATGATTTACTTATTATATTATGTTGCTTTATTTTCAGAAAAATCATCATTGCTTTTATATTTTTTTTTTTTTATTTTATTTCATTTTACTTAGTTTACTTCTTTTCCCTTTTATATTACTTGTAATCAATTAAACTTTAATTATTTATATTATAAAAGTTCTATTATATATTAACTTTAATTATAATTACATAATTTATGGAAATATTAAAAAACATTAAAAAAAGTTGTTATTAATTTTTCTATTAATTATACTTTCATTAAACATTGCCTCCAAGTCTTCTCTATTTTGCATTTTTTCTATTCGATTAAAGCAGAAACGTATCTTACGAATAGTTAAAAATAAATTGATTGAGGTCAAAATAAAATTAAACAATGTTAGCTGAAATGATATTACTTGAAGTATTTTGACGAAGGAAGTCATATCAAGTTTTAATTCCCTTCCGGATTGAAAATCTATAGTTTCTGATATAAAAGGACCGGCAGTAAAAACTTCATACAATGCCATCGCAGATATTACTAAGCAAACCAAATAAATAAACATATTCCATTTCAACTGCTTATAAATATCGATTTCAGTAGATAAATGAGCTAATGGAGTCTCTAAAACATCGTCTAAATCTCTCATAATTGAAAGTGGCAGTAGGTATGCAAATATTAAATTTATAATGTGGGAAATATAAAACCAAACAAGTCCTCCTTCAACTGAAACTAAGAAAAGCATAATATAGCTAAATACAAGTTGAGATAAGACAGTAATAATCATTAAAATCATGCAATTCATCATTTTCTTGTTGGAGAAAACCAGATTCCAATTTAAAACTGATAAAGATGAGGTTGTTTTCAAAGAATATAATTTTTTGTTACCATCATTTCCATTACTTGTATTATATTGATTGGGGTTTACATTTATGATTGTCTCATTTTGACGTATTAAATTATCATTATAATCAAGGATTTCACGTAAAGTTTTATAATTATTAAATGTTCTGGATGTCATAGCAACTAAATCTTGGTACATTTGAAAGAAGAAATAATAAAACAAATGACAACAAATATATCAAAAGAAATTAAAAGTACAAAGATATCTCTTCCAAAGAGGGCAATTTTTGTAACTTGTTAAAGTTTAAAAATACTTTATGTTTATTTTTGGTTACTGAAAGTTTTGTACCACCATCTCTCTATCTTACAAATTAAACTATTGGATTTCTCCACACCACGATTTACCCAAATACCTTTAGCACCCATTATATTAGCCATAACTATATCAGTAAATAGTCTATCACCTACAACTGCAACTTCTGATGGTTCATTGCAAACTCCTTGTTGTTTAAAATAATCCATAATTTCTTCATGACAACCTGGTTTCTTCGTAGTGTGTCTTAAAACATGAACACCTGTTCTATTCTCTAATATTTCAGCCTGTTTATGATTGATATCATCATTTGTACCAGCTGAATTACTTACAATTAATAAACTTGCATTAGGGTACTCTTTTCTCAAAAGTTCCCATTTAGAGGTATATTCTGGCCATACTTTATCATCATGAGCTTTTGCAAAACAGTTGTCTTTATCCAATACTATTGCTTTAATATGTGAATTTGGGATTACAATAGGCACTGGAAGATTATTAAATGTTGGTATAACAAGATGTGGCATGCATAATTGTGGATTAAAAGCCAAACGTACTATATTAACTGTTGCGCTCAAATTAAAGCCAGACATTGATTATCCCTTTTCAAAATACTGGTTTCCAAAAACTACAGTCAATTGATCTTTTGTTATATGAACAAATTAAGTCTTGAATAGAAAAACCTGTGAAACATGTCAAAATTGACGTTGGAAAATTTCATCAAAAATGTGCACGTTAATCGACGCGTCGTTTTGTACCAAAAGTTTTTCCATTTTGTTGTTTTTCTCTTTCAGAAATTTTAATTTCATTTGCAACTTTTCTTTCAAAATATTTTTGAGATTTACATGACTGACTGATAAAAGTTTAACGGATAGATTATTATAAAACATCTGTAATTTCTATGGTTATTTTAAATTTTTTGAACACCAAAATTATATAAAATAAGAACAAAAGAATTAATTTTTTTCTTTTTTTTTTTTTTTTATTTTGAGAAAATAAGATGTCCACCAGTAACTCCACCGAAAACTCGAACCAAAATTCAAAGAAAATTAAGAATCGTAAAGCTGCACAATTAAAAAAGAGTAATAACATATCATCATCTAAAGACAGTCCCGAAGATTCAGCAGAAAAAAATCAAATTCATAATAATGATGATAAGAGTAATTCTGAAGAAGAAGAAATTTGTTTAATCTGTGCAGAAAATATTAAAATTGCATCATTATCACCATGTAATCATAAAGTATGTCATATATGTTCCTTTAGAAATGTTGCATTGTATAAAAAGAATCAATGTTTAGTTTGCCGTACAGAAGCTCCACATTTCATTTTTACCGAAAATTTAGTCTTTGATAGATTTGATGAGATCAATGAGTCACAGTTAATACCTGAAACAAAAGGTGACTATGGTATTAGATTTACAAGTGATTATGCTAAAGATGAAACTTTGAAATTACTTGAATACACATGCCCGATAAAATCATGCAGTTTTCATGGTAGAAAATTTAACAATTTTAAAGAGTTAAATAATCACGTCAAGGATGTTCATGATAAATATTATTGTGAATTATGTGCTAAATTTAAGAAAGCTTTTATATCTGAATTAAAACTTTATGGTAGAAAACAATTACATTCACATCAAACAAAAGGAGATGGTATTGGATTTAAGGGACATCCAGAATGTAAATTTTGTACTAATAAAAGATTTTATTCTGAGGATGAATTATATGTTCATATGAGAGACCATCATGAAAGATGTCATATATGTCAACAGATTGATCCGAACAATCCACAATATTTTAGAAATTATAATCATTTAGCACAACATTTTAAATCAGCACATTATATTTGTACAGTTCCATCTTGTTTAGAGCAGAAGTTTGTTGTATTCCAGGATGAATTTGAATTGCAAACTCATATGGCTAAAGAACATCCAGGTTTATGTGGAGGCAGTAATATTTTAATGTCAACTAATACATTTAATAACCAATTATACACAGTTTCAAATAATAAAAAGAAATCCAAGATTACACCTAATAATAATTCAAATTCTGATAATTATGAATTAAAAAAGAAAAGATTAGAGGAAAGAGCAAAACATTATTTAAATTATTCACAAGTCAATTTTGATAAATTTCTTGCTGCGAATATTGCATATAGTGATGGTTCAATTTCAGCTCAACAAATTGTTGATAAATATCATAATATCTTTAAAGATGGTAAGGATGTCGATTATGATTTATTGATTTATGAATTATCAGGATTATTCCCTTCCAACTCGGAATTGCGTAAAAATTTGGAAGCTATCAATAAACCTCAATTAGAAATGAGAGAATTGAAAGATAAATTTCCAGCATTACCAGGAACAAGTAATTCTATGCAGCCATCGTTTTGGGGTGATAATAATATGGCAAAATCAAGCTCAAAATTGAAAATAACAGATAACGGCTCAACAACACTTGATTCCATATATATGCCTGCATTACCTGTTGATGATACACCAGTTTTTAATTCAATACCAAGATCAAATACTTGGACAACAACTAAAAGTGTGAATAAATCATCTTCGAATATAAAAACGAGAGGTATTTCAGCAAATCCGTCACCAGTGAATGGATATGCAATACCAGGATATAATCCTATATCAGCATCTAGTAAGAAATCTAAGGGGAAAAATCCGTGGAATACTACTAAATCGACATCTACTATTAACCCAAAAATCAGTTTGGGTTCATTATCAACACCAATTTCTTCTTCATCTTCCTCTTCTTTAGCGTCTTCATCTTCTAATATATATCCTTCGCTTTCTTCAACACTGAAAAATCAATCAAAATCAACTTCATCTATACCAAGTCAAACTATTAGTAAACCACTTGATGAAAATCTTTTCCCAAGTTTACCAAAGCCACAACCAAAGAAAGTTATAGCTAGAGTTAACCCTGTAAGTTCAAGTTCTGGTGTGTGGGGTGAATCTGGGTCTAGTTCTAACAACAATAATAATAATAGTAATAACAACTCAACAGATGCATTTGATCTTGATGTTATTGGAACAAGCTTGAAAACTGTTAAAGGTAAAAAGGGTAAAAAAGTTGTTTACCATATAGGTCTTTAATAAATCTAAAATCAGTAATTTAATAAAACGCTTCTTGTAATTATACATATATAGCTATTTATACAATTTTTCATACAAAAATTTAATATATTATTTCATTTGAATACTTTTATTAAACAATTTTGTACATTTTTTAATATTAGTAATGGTATTTGTTGGTATAATATAAAAAGAATTAAACATGTTTGAAACCTCTGGCCCAAGCATAACTACCATCTATTAGTAAAATTATAATAAAGCAAGAAATGAATGTCACCCAAAAGTAAATATGCTGCAAATATGGATGGTCTAAATTATATAATTCATTAACAAATGAAGACATTGTTGTTAAAGAACCACAAAATCCATTCGAAAAACCTTTTAAAATAAATTGATGAACATTATTATCAATTAAAAGAGTTGAATTATTTGAATCTTTTAAACCTAAGATTAAAAGATATAATATTGCAATGAGTAAGCAACCTAGTATATTTGCCACCAAAGTACCAGTTGGGAACCAAGGTTTAAAAAATCTACCATTGAAAGCAGATAATTTAAATCTTAGTAAAGCACCAAATGCACCCATTAAAATTGCAAATGAGTAAGATTTTTTATAAAAATAATCAACTGATAATGTACATGTTAATACTAGATTTGCAATTAATGCACTTATACCTAATATAACACAAATAAATTCAAATATTCTTAAATGTTTATAAGTTAAGAATTTAGCAATACGGGGTACAATAAAAGTATCAAAAAATAAAGCATATTGTTTACCTAAAATATGACCAAAGAAAGGTAATGCAAATGTTACTATTGAAGAGGAAAAAAATTCCATTACTCTATATCCATTATTTGGTAATGGATTTTGAACAATATCAATTGTTTTGAAAAATATTTCAATCATTGAACTTGAAAGAGTTGAAAAGCTACCACAAAATCCACTTGTTATACCTGTATGTAATGCTAATTGTTTCATATTTGTTTTGTTTGAGTTTTCTAAAATGTGAGACCAAAAAGTAACTGCATTGTTGCACCATGACATTACAAAGCAAGCAGTAAAATTAACCCAAACTACAGTGCCACCAGAATAGTTAATATATGAATTATCATATTTTGTAAGTGATTGGAAAGAGATTCTGGCAAGATTACCAGGAATGGAGAATGAAATAACCAACAATGTAACTAAATATCGGTTAGAAAATGGTGTATCATCAACAGACATAATATTTTTTGGTTTCCAAAAATCTAATTGAAACGGTGTTATTTCATTTTCAATTAAACTTTCTTGTTTTGTTTCTGTTTCATTTAAGGCATTTTCCAAGTTTTCTTCAATGAAAGTTGCAATTGTTTCAATTCTTGACAAAGAATTGTTTGTATTTCCATTGGTTACATTAGTAAAGACATCCTTATTATCAACTTCTTTACTTTCTTTATTATTAGCGTTTGTTGTTATTATAGGAGTGACTCTAGAAGACATTTCAGTATCATTAGAAAACAACTTTGAGTTAACCAATTTATCTGTTAACTTTCTATAGTATTATATAAAATGCATTTCTTGTAAAAGAAGACAAAAAAAAAAAAAGAAAAGAAAAACTAACTTATTCAACCATCAAAGTTATTTTTAGATCATTCATGAGGATAAAAAGTTTTTGTGTTGATTTTTATTTACTTTTGTACGTTTTTGCCGAGTATTTTTTTTTTTTTTTAAATGTGTTGAGAAATAAAAAGATAGTGGAACAGCTTTTAACTGAGGCGTATAGTAGATATGAGTAAACTAAATTGATTGATTGATTGATTGATTGATAAACTGATTATTTACGTTGTTGATTTAGATTCATTTATAATTTTTAATTAGTAATACAACATATTATATATATAATTTAAACACAAATATGAATGGCTTATGGTACTCTAAGATTCTCCCATTTGCAACAGCACCAAGTATTGTACGATCCAATCAGAAGGATTCATATTTTATATCAGAATTTGAAAAAAAACTCAGTGATTTTCTAAGAGATATCAAAGGATCTAGATTTATTTCTACTTATAACAAAGAAATAAGTGTACTATCTAAACTAATTTATTTTCTTGTCACTACAGGATTTGGTGCTAGGACATTAGGTGAGGAATATGTTGATTTAAGTTATGTTGATAAAACAGGGTATAAAAGAGTTAAAATCTTAAAACGAATGGGATTTGTTTTATCATATGTACTTTTACCTTATCTATTTAGTAAATTTATTAAAACAATTAATAATAATATTAGAAATAGAAATGAAAGAGAAAAATTAATTAAAAGAATTTTAAATAAATTAACATTTATTAATGTAATGGATATAATGAATCTTCATTTAGCATTATTTTATTTTAGTGGTAAATATTATGAATTATCGAAAAGAATTTTCGGAATGAGGTATGTATTTAGATATAAACCTGATAATAGTTCAAGACAAGCTAATGGTAATTATGAAATATTAGGTGGTTTAATGTTAATTCAATTAATAGTAAAATATAGTAGTATTTTAAATTTATCAATAAAGAATATAATTAATAAGATTTCACAAAATAGTGAAGAATATGAAACTAAAAATCAATCAAATTCATTAAGGGAAGAAATTGGAAAAGGGATTTTTAAGACTGTTGTAAAAATGGATCAGAATGAAGAAAGCAAAGAGGATAATTATGATGATAATAACGATATTGGAGATAATCAAGATAATAAATTATCAGTGACTATAATTGATTTAAGTGATCCAAGGCAATTGCCATACCTTTCTGAGCAAAGTAGAAGTTGTATGTTATGTTTATCTTACATGAAAGATCCTGCATGTGCTAGTTGTGGGCATATTTTTTGTTGGGGGTGTATTTTAGATTGGTGTAAGGAAAGATTAGAATGTCCATTGTGTCGTGGTAGTATAAAACCGAGTCAGTTGTTGCCACTTCGATAATTAACCATTATTATTAGTATAAACTTTTAACTCTAGAGTTATGCCTTTATACTTAGATCAACTTGTCTGCACTGCAACTTAGAGCTGTACTTTTTTTTCAGCACGCATAAATGCGTACAAAATGCGTATACGCAAGTTGGAAAAAAGTTTGCGTATACGCATTTTGGTGGATTACGTAATATCACGTGTTATTACGTAATATACCATACATTATTACGTAATACCATACATTAAATAATACATTTTATGATATGTAAATAATATAAATAATATAAATAATATAAATAATATAAATAATATAAATAATATAAATAATATAAATAATATAAATAATATAAATAATATAAATAATATAAATAATATAAATACTACATGTTGGCTAATAAATCTTCCCAACTACTGAAATCTCTTTTGAAATACTTTAATTCTTTTTTAAGTTTTGAAACTTCTACCAAAGGATGATCGAATCCAAATGTATGACCAAATTCATAACTTGAACAGTTGACTAAATGATCATCAGGTATCATTGTTCCTTCCAAATAGTGTTGCAAATTTAACTTAACATTCATGGCTATTCTTGTAGTTTTGCCGCTCATACTTCTTCTTTTATGTCTTTGAAAATTTGATCCTGATGAAAAGCATCTTTCAATTTCAGTACTAGAAACAACCCCAACAAGTATCCTTTTAGCCAGTAAAGAGAGAAGAATATATTTTGAAGAATGTTTTTTCCAAAAGTGTAAAACGTTAAACTCAATACCTGGATTTTGTGCAAAATCTGGAGAACTTAAAACAGACATATCGAATTCTTTCTTAAATTCTTTACTTGCAATATATGATATATAAAGTTCAATTTCATCTTTTATTTGTCTTTTTAGACACCATTCTAAAGAACACTTTCGATCGATCTCATCACTTGTACTGAAATGATACTCGGAAAAATTGTAATCATTACTAGTATTTAATTTATCACGAAGTTCTCTGATTTTTACTCTGTCATTATTATCACTTTCGGATCTCACATCATTCAAGGATGCATCATGCTGATTAATCAAATAATCTTTAACACTTGGATCTGCAACATTAAATATTTCTGGATCCAAGGCAACAATATTTAAGTTGCAAGGGGATGATCTGATGCCCTTTTGTAAATTGATTAATTTTTCTAAACTTTCATTTAATTTAGATTTTTGAAAAGTTTGAATGTGTGAATATTTTTCACATTCTTCAAATGATGATTTATAAATTGCGTTCTCAAAATTATATGCTACTGGTGAATATGCATCTTTGGAATTGGGATGCATTCGCATATAGTTTATTTGGTCACTTTTCATTCTCTCTAATTTAACATTACCGAACACCTCTTTATTGCAATCTTTCCATATTTCACCCATAGTGAGTTTTTGAATGTGTTTTTTCAAAGTAATAAGTGAGAAAAGAGTGAGACCTCTTCCAGTATTATGAAAACTATCTGTTGTCTTCAAACCGCAATCATTTAGATGAAATGAAATGTAATTTTGTGCTGGATTCAAGAATTCAGCAATAATTAGATCCGACGCAATTGAAGCATATGTATGATAATTTCTAAGTATTTTTTGTGGGTGTTTTGTAAATTTTAATATTTTTTTCAAATCATCTTTTGCAAAAGTTACTTCGTTGTTGGGTATAATAAGATTTGGTATTTTGCCTTGACTATATTCTTCGATGGTATTGTTCAAATTTCGCAGCAGATTTCTCCAATTGGAAACATTTGTTTCTTTTCTAGATGCAAGTTGAGTTAAACTGAAAAATGGTTTGACAAGCTTAAAGATTGTTTCAATCACATAAAAATCATTTGCATCAATGATCGGATTATCTTTTCTCGTCTTATCACCATAATGTTTATACCTTTTGGTATTTTTCAGAGGTATCAAATGTTCAGCAGTATATGATTGAATAGCCATTTTGTACTTCAGCGCAAGTTCAAGCATATAATACAAGCTACTCCATCTTGTTTCCACATCAAGTTTAAGATATCTAACTTCTAAATGATTTCCCATAACATGTTTCCTCCACTTGGATCTGTTGTGCCTGCTGTGCATAATAAAGCTTCTTAATCTCCTAAGTACCAATTTTGAGTTAATAGGAGATAAATGTACATCCATATTGACATCATTATCATTTTCTACTTCTCTCTCTGTTCCAATAAAACTGCAGTTAAAGATCTCATTTGCATGATCATTAGTATTAGTAGTAGATAAGTCAATATACCTGTAGTATTCCCGTTCTTCACCAAGTGGTTCAATGCCTTCCATCTCTTGAAATTCTTTGGCTGTAAACTG
>JAJLVB010000016.1:63461-121301 GCA_030570135.1 Pichia deserticola | reverse complement strand
TTATGCAAAGTTCAATTTAAGTAATCAATAATATCAAAACTATAAATATCAATATATTATTTATTCTAATTTACCCTTTCACTTACTAGTAATAAATGAAAACGGCACTAAATTATATAGTATTGAGGTAAAGATTATAATATGTCTCGAAAGTTCAAAATAAAGTTAAAATTAGAAGGCATGCAATATAATTCTTTTTCTTTTTTTTTTCATATTTATCATAATAGTTATTAGTAGAAACAAATATTAATTATGGGATATGATAGTAGAATAATTGGATATCATACATTGCACAAATAACAAAAATATCTGAAAGGTAAAACTAAATATGTGATTTAAATAATTATTCCTTTAATCGGGATCAATTTAGGTGTTTGTATTGTGAAAAACAACCTCAATGTAGTATTTTTGTTTTTGTGCTCACATTGAAAAGAAAAGAAAAGAAAAGAAAAAAAAAAAAAATTCATTAATATTTTCGGATTTATTAATTGCCGTTTAAGTTTTAAAAATTAAGGAAAAAATGGAAAAATTCGAATTATAGCGAATTGTTTAATTTTGTAACTAATTCACTCGGTAATAAATATTTTCACACTGATAAATCTTAAACATGAATAGCAAAAAGTATTATAAACAACAAATTTGAAATTTGATTCATTTTAATTTGAGTTTTGCATTTAATTTGTATGATATATCTGTAATTTTTAAAACTGTAAATTCATTTCTATTTCATCTGTGTAATAGTAATTGTTGACTAAAATAGAAGATTCTTTATATTCAAGATTTTTATGTATGTGTAAGAAAAATACACAAAATATATATCACAAAGTATTATTTTTTTTTCATAATCTACTATATGAATCAAATTAAAACTAAAATGATAACACCTAGTTAATGAATTAAAATGTTAAATCTTTTCAAATGATTGTATGAGTATATTATTAAAGTTGACATAGCAACTATATTATATTTTCAATCAAAGAGTATGTAATACTTCTCATTATGAATTGATTTCATGAATTTTCAATTTTCATTTGGTATTTCATGTAATAAAATAAATTAAAAAAATAATTAAAGAGCTGGTGATTGAAGATTTAATATTAATTTATATGAAGGCATATGTATATATATAGCCATGGAAACGTTCATTTTAAAAATGTTTTTTTTTTCAGAATTTTACTATATAGCTATTAAAAATAAAATAATCTAACATGAATTATAGAATATAGCTCCTTTTATATATATATATATATATCAGCTTATAAAATAAATTATTAAAAGCAGGTGGACATTCTGTCAATGATATTAAATATAAACTAAATTTTATTAATTAATTAATTAATTAATTAATTAATTAGTTTTAATATAAAATTTTAAATGATTTTATGGATAAAAGAAATGTTTTGATTTAAATATTGAATTATGATAGATGGGTTTGTAATAAAATGGTAGAAATTTAATAAAATTATATTGGAATTAGACTTAAAACTTAATTTTTTCTTCTTATTATTTTTTGTTTCTTTCTTGCTATGCAATTCCATCTAGAGCAAATAAATAATCAATAAAACTTGAAGAGTTTATTGAAAAAAACGAATTTCGACTAGTTCAAATTAAATATTTCATGTAAGTTTATTAATGAATTCTAGATAAATTTAATACATTTATTTTATTCTTATTGGTTGATAGTTGCAAAATATTTATCAATCATAAACAGTGCACAAATTGTTACCTGATGTATACACATTTTAGTTTATTTAAAATTTGAAATAATCAAAAATAAAAGATTGAAAGAATTCTTATAGACAATTAACAGAGAAATAAGGATTTTAATAAGTAAATGATAATTCAAATGATTAATATATCATATTATATACTAATAATATATATATATAAGTGTAAAAATCGTGAATCATGCTGAAAACTTCAGTACACCTGGGATATATTATAATTTCATATTGAATTAAAATATTAAAGAAATATTTTCTTTAATTTTAGAATTGCTTACAATCAATAAAAATATAAAAAAATTTAACAATAGTGAAACTATAAATAAAAAAAAAAAAAATAGAAATTTACATTTTGTATAATTAGTATAATAATTATTTAATTATTAGATTAGTAAATCAGCAAACAACTAATATAAATTAGAAAAGGAATTAAAATTAAAAAACATGGCATTATTTTATAAATTGTACATATGAGTTATTTAACGAATAGAATTGTAAATTTTTATTACAATATAAATGAATTTAAAAATTACTGATTATAATGTAAATTTACTATGAATTTTTTTTAATATAAACAAATAGAATATAAATTAATTAATAAATTAATAAAAAAAAACTGGAAACTACTATAAGTTAGAAATAAATTAATTAAATCAATTAAATTAATAAAATATTAATAATACTCAACGATCGTACGATTTGCGAAATGAAAATAATTTTTACTGCGTATTGATTGTTAAGCTGACTTAACCGGTGTATGAAAAAGATCGGTAACTTGCCTTCGATTTCTATTATTAAATTAGTTTTCATTATTATTTTTAAAATTTAATAAATTTATTAATTTTAAACTCATAATTTCTTTAATACCAAACCCAAATCAGGTAATTTGTGTTTAACAAAAAATTGATTTAAATTAACAAACACAACTTGATATCTAATTAATAAGTTAATTTTGCGATATTTGTTTTATTGAAATTATCTGAATTTCGCTATTGTGAATAATAACAATAATAAATAATAAATCATAATAATAATATAATCATAATATAATAATAATATAATATTATAATAATAATATAATATTATAATAATAGATTTAAAATTCTATAAGATTCACTACATTTTAATTTATTTTTCTTATTTTTTTTTTTTTTTACTTTCAGTATAATAAAATTTGAGTTGATTGATCTGTGGTTTTTCATAACAGATTTCTTTGTTATATTCATTTATACATTTTTATCATCTCTTTTCCTTATTTATATCTTCTTACTCCTTTTATTTATTCTCTTTTATATATATATATATATATATATATATATCAACTATTTTTCTCTTCTTTTTTTTTCTTAACCTTATCACTGTTTCAAAAAAAAATTTCAACGGAGTACATACATATTATATATATATAAATAAAAAAAGATAGGTTTTTTTTTAATTAATTGATAAACATTTAATAAGTGTATTGATTATATTTATCATTTTCAACTCATTTGATTTATAATTTATTCATTTGATTTCAATTTTTTTCTTTACTATACAATGACAAGTTACAATCAAAATATAATGTACAATTCAAATTTAAAAGTTCCATCAAAATATAATGGATATACAATACCACCACCTAGTTCTTCAAATCAGGAATATTCTGATTATTCCCATTATCAACAAAATTCATGGCAACAACAACAACAACAACAACAACAACAACAGCAGCAGCAGCAGCATCATCATCATCATCATCCACCACCACTTCCACCATCACAAGCAACTACAACAGCAACGAGTATATCATCACAATCTCAAATTCAACTTCAATCGGATTATCAACATCAAAATACACAATCTCAATCACAAAATCAATCACCACAACCACCACCTTCATTATTTTTAAATCATCATTTATATAATAATAAACCTATCAATGTTAATATGAATTCACAATTTATACAATCAAATAATCCACAAATTTCAAACTATAATAATGCAATACCAATATCTGTTGCTACCACTTCATTAAATAATATGAATAATATGAATAATATGAATAGTATGAGTAGTATGAATAGTATGAATGATATAAATAATATTAATAATATGAATAATATGAATAATATGAATAATTATAATAATATGAATAATATGAATAATATGAATAATATGAATAATATAAATAATATGAATAATATGAATAATATGAATAATATAAATAATATGAATAGTATTGGTAGTATGAATAGAATGAATAATATGAATAACATTAATAACATTAACAATTTAAATAATCTAAATAATATGAATAACATGAATAATATGAACAATATGAATAACATAAATAATAAGCCATATATTACACCGAATGAAATAAAACTTGAATATTCTGAAAAATTTCAAATTAAACAAAAATTAAAAGAACACAAATTAAATTCACCATCAACTTCATCAACTGTTTCTTCTTTCACATCAAAAATTACAAAACCACCAATTCAATCAAAATATAAAAATAATAAACATTATCTAACAGAAATTGATAATTCTGATAATAAATTAGATAATTCAATTAGTGATGAAAAATTTGATTTAAATATTAATAGTAATCCAAATGCAATTAAACAAAAGGAAATTTCATCACAAGTTTATATACCATCAGATCCAACATTAGATATTTCTGTATTTACAGAGGAGGATATAATAATTTTAAAAAATTTATTATGTTCAGCAGAAATTCATAAATGGAAATATATATCAAATAAATTATCAAAGACGAGATCGAAAAAATTAAATGCTGAATATTGTATAAATAAATTTCATTCAATGTATGGATTACCATTTAGTCCAAAGAATTCATTATTACATTCAAATTATTTTTTAAAATTATATCAAGAGAAAAAGCCAAAAGAGGAGAATTTTGAAGGTATGTTAGGTTCTTCAATTCCATATATTGTCTCAAAAGATGGATGGAATTCAATTGATCCATAGTGTTTTAAATAAAATAAAATAATAAATAAAATAATAAATAAAATAATAAATAATAAAATAAAATAAAATATCATCAGATCTGGTAAAATTACTTTTTCAATAAGGTTTTGCGGTGCGGTTTTAAAAAATGAAAATGACAATAATTAAAAAAAAAAGAATGACAATGCGCTTCCTTTTTAAATTTTTATTTTCAGTGGGAAACTTTATTTAGCGTGTAATTTAAATTAATAAATAAAATAATATTTAACTATACAGTATAAAATATATAAATTACATACGTATGTACAATAAATATATATATAAGAATTATAAAAAAAAAAAAAAAAAAAAAACTGAAAACTAATTTAAATATTGCTAGTATATATTGCTAATATATATTGCTAATATATATATATATATAATAGGGCACGGCACGTGATGTATATGTTTGTGGCGCATTATTTGTTATAAACATAACAAACCACACAATACAATTCTTTTTTCATTTCAATTCGCTTTTCTATATATTCAATAACTTTATTATTATATAACAAATATTATATCTTTAAATTATTCATTATAATAATATATTAATTGAATATCAAACTAAAAGATTAAGAATGTTTAAATTGTTAAAGAGAAACCTTCATACTGCAACATCAGGTACAAAATATTCATTAGAATATAAAAAATATTTTAGTGATCCAAATAATAATGTTATTAAATCATTCTTTCATGATGTACCAATTAATTTTAATAAAGAAAAAGGTACAGTTAGTATGATTGTTGAAATCCCAAGATATGAACAAGGTAAATTTGAAATTTCTAAAAAAATTCCTTTAAATCCAATTGTACAAGATATTAAAAATGATAAATTAAGATTTATTAATAATATTTATCCATTTAATGGATATCCATGTAATTATGGTGCAATTCCACAAACTTGGGAAGATCCAACATTACCAATTATAATTAATAATAATAAATATTTTGGTGATAATGATCCATTAGATATTTGTGAATTAAGTTCAAATTTAACTCATATTGGTAATTTAAAAACTGTTAAAATTTTAGGTGCATTAGCAATGATTGATGATGGTGAAATGGATTGGAAATTAATTTCAATTGATATTAATGATAAATTATCAGATAAATTAAATGATATTGATGATATTGAATTGAATTTACCAAATGTTTTATCAGATTTAACAACTTGGTTTAAAAATTATAAAAAACCAATGAATAAACCTGAAAATAAATTTGAATTTAATGCAAAATGGTTAAATAAATCAAAAGCTTTAAATATAATTGAAGAATGTAATGAAAGATGGAAATTATTAGTTAATAAAAAATTAAATGATCAAAATAATATAGATCCTAAATTGATTAAAAAATTCCCAACAGTTTATAATAATACATTAACTGAAACACCAGATTTTAATAAATTAAATAAAGTTGAAATTATTAAAGCTTCAAATCATCCAAATCATGTTCCACCTGAAGCTCGTGAAATTTTTTATTACAAAAATTAATGTCGTAAAATTGGCTCATTAAATTTTTTAAATTTATAAATTTTAAATTTTTTTTTAATTTTTTTAATTTTTTTAATTTTTTTAATTTTTTTAATTCTTTTAATTTTTTGTCTTCTTTTTTTTTTGCCTCTTTTTGAAATTTTGTTTATTTACAACATTTCATTTCATGTAAATAGTACTTATAATTTGTCTATTATTTTTTATTTCAATTAATACTTTTCTATTACAATCATTTAAATCGATCTTTTATATAGAGTAATCATGACAATTCCCAATTCTGATGATATAGATATTCCATCAGAATTGACATTTGATGCTGGATTAAAATTGCTTGAACCTATTTCATTGTCAAAAAATTTAAATGCTCAGCTAGTTTCTTTTTTAAAAGCTAATAATTCGGCTTTTACTAATGGATCATTACCCTATAAAAAATCAAAAAATCAAAATAGTTTAAATAAAAATAAAATAAAATCAGCTTATAAATCAGAAATAGAGTTCATTTCTGATAAATTGAATCTTGATCCATTTAAGATTTCAAAATTAATAAATTCATTCTCAAAAAAAATCAAGAATTGCCCAACTCATAATAATGATCAAGGTAATACCTTATCTAAGGTTAGTGATAATAATAATATTAACAATAATAATAATAATATCATTAGTGAACCTAATTATAACCAAATAAAAATATTCACTTCAGGAAATAATTTATGGTCATCATCTTCAAATGATCTACTAACTTATTTCATTTCAATGATTTTCAAACAACAAACTTTATTTTATAGGATTTCTTTGAATATTTTGAAATCTAATCAAGAAAGTGAATTAAAAGCAAGTATTATTAAAAATGGTTATAATATTATTGATAATTTAATTAATGACTTAAGCTTTTTAAATGATATTCAAAATAGTTTATTGGTGTCATCTGATTTAGATTTACTAATTTCAAATAATTTAATCTCTTTATTATTCGAATTATTAAATTATTTTATTTACATGATTTTACAATCAGAAAAAGGTTTTAAAATTGATTCAATTTTAAATTGGTTTAAATTAATGGAAACAACCAATTTTTTATCAAATTTTGCTATATTATCAATTAATTCATCAATTGAAATAAAAGATTCAATTGATTCTTTATCAACAATAATTTCATTACTATTTTTAGACTTAGATTTTAATTTTGGTTCTTTAGATGATGATTCAACTTTTATGAGTAATCCAGATAATTTAAATAATATCACTAATTATTTATTAAATTCAAATTCAAATCCAATCATTTTATATGCTTGGTCAATTATTTTACATAGACAACATATCATTTTAGAATTAAATAAAGATAATCAAAATTCAATTAATTATCAAAAGAAACTATTTAAAAATAATAATATACAAAATATTGAATTTATGTATTTAAATTTTGTTAATAAAGCAATTGAATTAAATATTTGTGATTCATTAATTAATACAAATGATTTAATTTCTTATGACCCATTATTCTCAAATATTTTAGGTTCTTTTATAATCTCATTTATACCATACATTGAACCAACTGATGATTTAATTAACTCAATTTCAATAATTTTAAAATCTTGTTCAAATGATATAATTTTAAAATTTTTTAATGATTCTTTTACAAATGAAATTTTAACTTTATTAAAAGCAAAAATGCCTTTATCTTTAAATTCATATTTAAAATTAATTTCAATCAATTCGAATCTTGCAGTTGAAGAATTAAGATTATTACCAACTTATACTACTTATATAAATTCAAGTGATTTATCAAATAATTATTCAATAGATGATCAACAACCTGAATTAATTAAATTATTATCGGACATTAATATAGATATACCATTCGATGATACAAATGAAGTTTCTTTATTAATAAAATCAAATACAAAAGCTCAAATATTATCAAAACTGAAAGATAATGATAAAACTCTAATTTTAATCTTATACGAATATAATGGTTGGTCATTGTTAGGTAGATTATTGAAAAATCTTTCAGTTAAATTATCAATTAATGATAAAGAAAAATTTATTTCTAGAAATATAATAATTAAATTTTTAAATGATGTTTTAATTGATTTAGATAATGAAATTATAAATCTAATTCTAAATTCCATGAATTCATTTATTGATGACTTTGATATAATTGATATTTTATTTAGAATATTTGATCAATGTTTACAATTAAAAGATTCTGAAACTTTGACAAACTTAGTAAACTTACTTGAAACTTTATCAATAAAAGGATTTTCAAATAGAATCTGGTCATTCTTATATAAATCAAACTTATTTAGTTTCAAATTAAATGGTGATTTAGTATTTGATATTTTAAACAAAGTAGAAGTTGTTAACGGATCTTATAGTTTTATTATTGGTTTATTAAAATTGGGTAATACATTATCATCATTATCTTTAAGTATTGATGATAATATTAATACAAATTTAAAATGTCAGGTTATTGATTATTTCACTACTTTATCTATTGAAATCTTTCAGAATTTTTCAAACTGGAAATATAAATTAAATCATGAAAAATATGAAATTGGTATTAATATTTTAAATTATTTTAAAAAAATTATTATTATAGATTTTGAAATTATTAATGATATAAATAATACTTTTTTCAAAGTTTACCAATCCAGTTTTAAAAAAATTGTTGATTCCTTTTTACTTTATGATGTTGACGATTTAAGATTTATTAGTCCTCTACTACAATTAATTGAACAATTATCAAACCCGAATATAAAATTAACTTCATGCTCAAAATTTGGTTTAACATTCCAAGATTGGGTTTATAAATCATTTGAATTTTCAACAGATTTAATCAAACTGCGTTCTTTAGTAAAACAATTAAATCCATCAAATTTTGAAAGAGAACTATTTGCAAATTTAATCAATTTTATTAATATCTATTTATTCGAAGATAATTTACAAATTCCTATTTTGAATTTATTAAATCAATTAGTACGAGGAAATTGGAATGGTAATATTCCATCTTTATTAACTCATCTAAGGGAAACACATTCAATAATATTATTAAATTGTTTTTATGATGGTTTATCCAACAAGAATTCAAATATAGAATTAAAAATTTCTTTATTAAAGTTTTTCTCATCAATAATGGGAAAGAACCAGAAAGGTTTATCATTATTTTTAATAACCGGAAAATCTATCCAGACTTTTGAAGCTAATCAAATTTCAATTGAAAAACATTCACTTTATAATTTAGTAAAATCCTTAATTATCAACCATGAAGATTATTCAGATATTCTAACATATTATTTATTGAACACAATTTCATTGTGTATAAGCTTATGGCATGGTGCATTATCAGATTCAACAGATTCTGAATTTATTGAAGTCTTATTGGACATAATGGAAAAAGATGCAAGTGATTCTAAAAAAGAAATTGATGTTTGTGAGATTGAAATTATATCTAAAGCTGTTGAAATTATTTCGTTATATTTGTTCATATCACGCGGTGAATTTAAAAATTGTGAAGCCAAGATATACAAACTATTGAACTCAAAATTATTCATTAATTTATTATCTTCAAAATTTAAAATTAATCAAAGAGATGATTACCACTTCAAAAAAATTTCAGAAAAATTCAGTGATATAACCAGTCAAAACTTTAAATTGAATCAATTTTTAATTCTAAACAATTCAAAAGATGATGTTGAGATTAAAAAAGATTATTACGATTTCAAAGTTTTGGATATATGTTTTAGTAAACCAAATGAAAATGAAAATCATAATAAAGATTGGAAATTGATTAGAAAAGAATTAGAAAAAATAAGTTATGACTACCAAATCATTGAGTCCCAAATTCATTTGGCCAAATCGTATGGTGGGTTGATAACTTGCTTTTGTAATATAAATCCGGAAGGTTTAAGTATTGAATATGGTAATTTAGCGTCATCATTATTAACAATTAATTATGAAGAAGGAATTCCAATTGAATTATATGATCAAATTTATAAGGGTAGGATAGAATTATCATTTTTAATTATACTTACAATTTCACAATCCAAACAGAAAATTGAAGATTCTATATCAATCTCAATAATAACATCTTGTTTGGATTTATTAGAATCAAAGGAAGTCAATTTATCACAAGGATTATTGAGTCTCAGGATTGACTATTATAAACCATTATTGCGAATTTTATTAATTACAATCTCAATGATTAAATCTTCGACTTTTATCACAAAATATTCATCAACTTTAATTGAAGTATTCAAAAATATTATTTGTAAATCAATTAATATTTTATTTAATAGTATTAGAAATCAAACATTATCAGTTCCAATATCTGAATTTGGTGACTATGATTTAATTTCAAAACAGATCGATGATATTCTAATCATATTATCCCTAAGTCAGGAATTTTTTAAATTAGATTTTAACGATAACATTGAATCTAATATTTCAAATATTTTAATAAAATCTGGCGCATATAGAGCACTAGCACAAATGTTCAAATCATCACACTTAATAAAAGTTAAAGGTGAAGAAGTTTTTATTGATTATTCAATGGCATTTATTTATGAGTTTGTTCAAAGAAAAACAATAGCTGCAAAATTACTTGATAACGGAATTTTCCATCTATTAACTGAATCTCCTGTTGCGACAATTATTGAGAAGGGACATATTACTCCTCATTCTAATAATTCAACGATTGTAAGACTTCATAAATTATGGGTCGGAAGAATTTTACCAATTGTTTTAATAATGATATCTCACTTTAGTAGTAATATTACATTCACAATATGTCAGTTTGCTTTAATATATAAGGAACAATTCCGATTTGCAATTCAAGGATGGTTGGAAACTGATAGTCTTGTAAGCTTCTCAGTGATTGAAGAGACTGAACAGATTGTTCTCTTTGCAAAATTATTAAATAATCTGGATTGTTATAATTTTGTCGGTTCTGAGTTGGGTAAATCAATCGATGATGTTGAATTAGTTCCTGGATTAGATACTGTTGCAGAAAGAAAAGTATTTGTCAATGCGTTAACATATCTATTATCACATCCGAAATATTTAGCAATGAAAATTAGAACCATGGATGGTGATATGAATGTAGGTCAACTTACGGAAGAAATTAGATCACTTAAAGAATCACTTTTGGTTTAAATTTTATGTTTTTGTTTACTTTCTATTTATTGAAAAAGCATTTGTAATTTTATATTTATATTAAAGATATTACATAGAAAAGAGATTATATATTGCGAAGGAGGGGGGGTAAGGGGGGAGAGTTAGAATCAACTAGTGTTTAATTAGGTTGGTTTGCTAATGGTGATGAATTTAGGATATTATGATCTGTTTGAACTTTTTTAAAGGCTCTCCATTTTTCCTTATCATATTCACCATAATATCCACTTGGAACCGAATTGGTTGATACAATAGACTTATCAGTACTACTTACACCACTGATTACACGTTTCTGTACTTTCAATCTATTTTGAATAATAAAATCATCATTTGTAAAGTATTTTAAATGGTTCTTCTTATTTGATGGTGAATCATCATATATTTTACTCAGTCCAGTTTGAGTGATATCACCTAATGATAAATTCAGATTATATCCAAGATTGATAGGACTACTACTAGAAAGTTCATGAATTGGTAAATCTGAAGTCTCATTTCTAGTTGGCGATGTTAAAGATATTTTTCTTACTCCTGTTCTTGAGTTTATTGATCTACAAGAAACTTTTTTCTTTGGTGATCTCCTAATTAAATTTGCTAAATTCAAATCCAACTCAAATTCTTTATTTTCAATAGGTGAAGATTCTCTTGTTTGTTTTGGTGTACGTGGTGTTATTTGTAGACTGTCCTTAAAACTTCTAAATCTTTTAAGAGGACTATGAGATCTTGATCTTGATTTTGATTTTGATTTTGACATCGATATAGCTGACAATGAATTGGATTTTTGATGCGTCAAATTAAGTAAAGAGGTATTAGGTTTATTTTTTATATAATTAGAATTCATATTTGAAGAGGATATTGAGCCTCTAAGCACTTGAGAAAATGAACCACCTCTATGTAGAACAGAATTTTGCCTTGATGGAAGTCTTAAATTAGGTAAAGATTGTTGTAACTGTATTTGTGATTGATGTGATCCATTTTCAATTATTTCTTTATTTAACTCATCTACTAGACAATTACTTGATTGACTGCTAAATGATTGAAGTTCAAGAGAATTACTATCCACATTGCCCGCCGATAGAATATTATTTTGGAATTCAGAACTTAATTTAAACCTATTTTGTGGTTTTAATTTACTATGTTTAAAGTAGTTTTGTTCTCTATTCAAAAGTGTGGTTCTATTTTTTTGTTTGTATAATTTTTGAGAATAAATTCCTTCATTACTCATTATTATATCTGATTTCTCATTCCAAGTTTTAAGAGATATATTATTAATTTTTTTGCCATTGGAAGAGGTATTGTTGGAATAAGAAGAGATTTGTATTGGTTCAGATATATTTAACATTTGTATTTCATTTTCTTCTCCGATATCATTGATTATTTGATTATTATCAGGTACAAAATCATCGGCTGAGTTTATATTAACTTTAGCTGTATTAAATAATTGTTTAGGAAATTGAAAGTTTGAATGTTTTAACAAAACGGATTCAACTGAATCATCTATATCTTCTTCAGAAATATTACTGGTTAAAACTGTTACTAATGGTGTTGATCTATTATTGCTAAAGTCAATGTTATCTAAAATTTGTTGTTCCTTAAAATGTATATTTGGTAATGAATAGTTGTGTAACAGTAAATTGTCAACATTGTTGTTTTTATTGCTATTGTAAATATCAGTATTTGTATTGTTTGGTGTTGACTTTGATATGTCTGTTGTTTCTGTAGTTTCACATCTACTTGGAACTTTAACAATTTTTGCAAAATTCAAATTTAATTCATTTTTATTGGCTGTATTTGTTATATTTTTTTCTTCATTTTTACTATCATGATATTTATAGTCATCTGGGGTTTTATTTATATTTAGGTAATCTGGTTTTGAAACTAGAGTTTGTAAAGAATCTTTAAGTTTTATAGCACTGTGTTTTGAGGAGGGTACTGAATTGGTTAATGTCGGTAGTATATTTGTCGATTCCTTGTCCGTGTTATTATCGTAATTTGACTCGTTATCTGAATTTAATGAAATTGTATTATCTGTGCTCTCATTAATAAATAAAACTGTTTTTAAAATTATAAAGGGTTTAAAAAGTAAGGAAATAATGAATAAAGTGGTGAATGAAATCTTCAATTGTCTTATATATAAACTGCTTATATTAACATTTTCTAAAATTATATTATCAATCCAATATATTCCTAATGTAGTAGAGGCTATTACACAAAATGTATAGCATAAATAAAGAAGATTAAAGGTATTAATGTTTGATTTTTTGTTTAATATGTTGGCAATTATTAAAAATGTCAATATGATGGAACCTATCCATTCAAATAATGTATATAAAATTAATGGAATATCAATATTTAATTCTTTGACCATTAGTACGATTGCAAGTGCACCATTTACATACATTAGTATGGTAACAAAGCAAATATTGTAATTAATCAAATGTGATAGATTATACATATTGACTGGTCATATCCTTTGGACAGAAAAAATTAAAGAATATATCAAATGATAAAGATAAATTATATAAATTATAAAAATATCTATAATTTTTGAAAGAGAAAACCTAAATATGACTAGTCAAAAAATTAAAATTATAAAGGAAAAAATTATATAATAAACAAACCTTAACTTTCATCAAGATGTTTTAATCCACTGAATAAGATAAATCAGGAATACTGAAAGTAGTAAATCAATACTATTGAATCTTTGCATTTTTAGAGTCTGAAAATTTAGTGTTCTGAAATATTTTTATGATATTTGTGATGTTTACCATTTCCCGCATTAGGCATTTTTGCAATCAAAATTATTTCTCAAAGAGGAAACTGAAATTGAATTCGTCAAAATGAAAAACATAAGACACTTCGCAACGGTTCAACACAATATATATTATTATATTTTATATATTATATATAATCAGCATGTCTACAATTACTTATGTTACTCTCCTAATTGCTTTCCAATGTAATAGGCTCCATCAAATTATACAACATCTAAAATTTGTACATGTTTCTCCCCTGGAAACGATGTTTTACATTTTTTAAAGCAATGTTTTATAAGATTTGGCATGAACAAACGAATTTCACTAAGAAATAAATCAACCTTTTGTGGACTAAAGTCAATTCTGTCATCAACATACAAGGTTAAATAAAATCCAGAATGTTTTTCTGACTCATATTTCCTCCAACATACACCGATTACTTCGTAGTCAACGCTTGTGGAATTAAACTTCTCTGTAATAAGTAATTCAATTATAGCGTTCCATGTATTTTTTGCAACTTCTGTAAGTATAACAAAAACATATTCCCCATAACTTTTAATTTTATGCTTTCCATGAAATATTGGTAATTCATCCTCTTTAAGAATATATAACTGTTCGTTTTTCTCTTGCACATGATAATTTAAAAAGGTATCAAAATTATCTTGAGTTTTTAGTACTTGTGAATATTCAGAAATGACTGTGAAAACACTAAATCTTTTATGTGGTTTTTTTGTTTCATCTTTCACTTCAATCCATAATTTCCATTTTTTGTAAGGTTGAAAATTATATTTATCAAAAAAAATTCTGACATAGTTGTCTAGGTCAAGTGATTTAAAAAAACTATTTATTTTCATGATGGGATCTCTATTTTTTTGATATATATTACTTATTGTTTGTAGCTCCTTTGTAGAATTAAAGTATTCAAGAGATTGCTGTAATTTTAAGGATTTTATATCTAGTTTATTTCTTCTATTTTTTTCAGGCTCATATTTAGCTAACTCATTAGGCAAGCTCTTGGAATCAGAATAATCATCATATATTGAAAATTCTGGTGCTTTTTTCATGGTTGGTATATCTTCGGTGGATGAATGACATAAATGATTCCCTTTTTGTAAATAATATTTTTCAATAGCTTTTTTGGTGAATGGATAATACAAAAGTTTTTCATTATCTGAATCAATTATCTCACTTAACTTTTCATTTACTTTTATATTTGGAGAATCATCAACAAATAAAAATATATCATTATTATTTGTTCTCTTATTTTTTGCACTTTCTTTTTCACTAGTTCTCCTTAATATTAGCTTTAGATCATTTGTTTCATGAATTCTCCAATTTGTTAACTCAAATGTTCCCCTAAATACTTTACTAGTATTACTTAAATCAATGGAACTAACATCAGGATATAAATTATAATGTGATTTTGATCTAAGAGAAAATGTTGAAAATTTCCTAGAAAGAGATCTTTTAGGACTTGTTTGTTTTACAGAGTTAACACAATCCCTTGTTTTGGATGGCATTAAAGTATTATCTTTGTTGGAAAGAATTTCATTCATTTTTTCATCTAGCGGTACTCTATTGTTTTCTTGATTTAAAGAAGAGCTGGACAACTTTTCTTCAGATGAATTATTATTAGATAGATATAACATGGGTTTAGAATTATCATACAAATTTGTTAGAATTTTATTAGGTGAGCTTTGAAGTGAAGATTCAGTGAAACTTTTTACCGGACTTTCGGAAAAGCTGAATTGATCTCCCTGTAAACATTCAATTTTATTACTACTGTTAATTGGTGTCAAGTTATCATTGGATTGTTTGCTACTTATAGCACTTTTACTTTTACTTTTCCATGAAAAAGTTCTAAAGAGATCTTTAATTTTTTCCCTTTTTGATTCTTTCAAGGTGACTTCTACAGAATTAATTGAATCTGTCTTTAATATATCCACCACAACATTATCATCAACTATCGGCGATAATAATTTATAATTTACCTCGGAATCAATACTTCCAGTATCAATGGTAATAATGTCATCATCCTCCCTATCTAGGTGAGCTCTGTAATCCATTATAGTACTGTTATGAGTTAGTGGTAGTCTATATTTGTTATTTGTTAAAAAAAAACTTTATAAGAAACATAAACTAAAGATCAGCAAAGAGTCAACTTGATCCCTTATCTAATGATAATTATAAATATTTCATGCCCCTTTTTCTTAACCAGCGACAGCAAAATTGTTGCGACATGATTCTTTTTTTTTTTTTTTGTGGTTTTATAAAAAATTTTATTTTTTTTTTTCACCAAAGAATTATTTCAATCATTTTCTTTATATATTAAATAAAGATCTTTGAAAGTTTTCCTAAGGTTTAAAATATTTAGGTTAGAATAGAAACAAAGTTTAGCTCTTATTAATTATGAGTGTACAGAATTCTGATTTAAATAAACCAAATGGAGTTACCGATAAAGGTAAAAAGTTACCAAATCCCAATAAAAAAAGATTTAAGCAAATACAGCAAATGGAAGATGACTATGAAGAAGCACTTAAATCTGCACAAAAAGCTGAAATATTATTAACTGAAGAACAGGGTTTTATGGAAGCAGAAGGTATGGAAAAAACATGGAAATTCAAACAAAATGAAATAGTAAAAAATGTTGATATATCAACCGCTGCTAAAAAATTTGAACTCAAATTAAATGATTATGGACCATACACAATTGATTATACTCGTAATGGACGTGATTTACTTCTCGGTGGGAAAAAAGGACATGTTGCATCATTTGATTGGCGTTTAGGTAAATTACATACAGAATTGCATTTAGGAGAAACCGTTAATGCAGTTAAATATTTACAAAATAATCAAATGTTTGCTGTTGCTCAAAAAAAATATGTCTATATTTATGATCATGAAGGTACAGAAATTCATAAATTATCACAACATATTGATCCTACATTACTTGAATTTTTACCATATCATTATTTACTTGTCTCTGCAGGTAAATCTGGTTGGATTAAATATCACGATATTTCAACTGGTGAATTGGTTTCTCAATTAAGAACAAAATTAGGTCCAACAATTTCAATGAGACAGAATCCATGGAATGCGGTAATTCATGCAGGTCATTCAAATGGTCAAGTAACTCTTTGGGCTCCAAGTATGACAACTCCTTTAGTTAAAATTCAAGCATGTAATGGACCAGTTCGTTCATTAGCAATTAATAGAGATGGTAGATATATGACAGTATTAGGTGCTGATAAAACATTAAAAATTTGGGATATACGTAAATTTGAAGAATTAGATAGTTATAGAACTCCAACACAGGGGAATACGGTTGATATATCAGATACCGGATTAGTTTCCGTTGGTTGGGGTCCACATGTAACTGTTTGGAAAGATTGTTTTAAATCACATCAAAATGATCCATATATGAGTCATTTAATTCCTGGATCACAAGTTCAAACTACAAGATTTGTACCATTTGAGGATATACTTGGTGTTGGTCATAATAAGGGATTTTCATCTTTAATTGTTCCAGGTGCCGGTGAATCTAACTTTGATGCACTTGAAATTAATCCTTTTGAAACATCAAAGATGAGAAGAGAAACTGAAGTTAGATCATTAATGAATAAATTACAACCAGACATGATTTCCTTGGATCCAAATAACATTGGTACTGTTGATAGAAGAAAACCACAAGAAAGGTTAAATGCAAGAGAGGTTGCTGAAAGAGCAGCTGCTGAAGCTGAAAAACAAGAAAAATCAGAAAACTTTGAACAATATATAAGACCTGACTCAGCTCCTAGAGACTCTGCTCTCCGTAAATTCAAAAAGAAACAAAGAAAACATATGATCACTGAACGTTCAATGCGTATAGAAAAAGCGTTAGAAAAGGAAAAAGAGTTGAGACGTCAAAAACAAGATCTTGAAGATAAAATAAAACAAAAGAAAGATGAGCTTGAATCAGCTTTTGATAGATTTAAATAATTCTTTAATTATATTTTTTTTACTATATAGACTGTATAATATATAATTTATGATATATAATTATACATAATATTAAACTAATTTCTATTCTCTCTTAAAGGATGGTAATTATGCCTCATCTATCTCATCAAAATTATCTAATTCAGGATTTATTTTGAAAGGACGTGGCAGTGGAGCATTCGTTATATTACTTTCCTTTAAGGTTTTGATTTTATCAAATGGTTTTCCAGGTTCATTATCCTTAAGAACAACAACACCACAGATAGATCTGAATTTCTTTAATGGAGTAAATCTAGCACCTTTTGAAAAGGTAACATACTTCATTTGAGCAGGTAATACTCTGGTCATATTGTCAATTTGATATGGTTCTTTAACATATAATGATTGGAATTTATTATCTTGGGTTTCTTCATTATCAACGCTAGAATCAGATTCTTGTTCTTTGATTTTTTCTTTCTCTCCGTCAATTTGATCAACATCCATTTCATCTTCTTTTGCTGTTTTCTCCTTTTTAGCAGCTCTATTTCTAGCTCTATGTGTTGTGGAAAGGACAGCGGTAGCAACTTTTTCAGCTTGTTTTGCAACTTGAATTTCAACTTTTGGAGGATAACTGAAGTAATCCTCTTTACAGTGACAATTAATTTTAATATTTGGAATTTTAAGATTTTCAGTAATTCCGATAACTGATGTTGGGGTGAATGAAAGACATAAGAAATGTGATAATGGATGCCAGTACCAATATTGTGTGAAAATCGTTAAACCGACAATAGCTTTCATATTTAATGTACTTGTTTGTGTATTTTCTAATTGAATCGTAGTATTTCTACCACCAGCATCTAAAATACCTTGAGCTAATGTTGCACCAAATCTTGCTAAAGATTCTTCATGTTTATTACTTACAATAGATGCAAGTTTTTCTCTGAATTCTTTAATTTTAGGATAAGTTTTTTCATTTTGTTGAATAAGAATCATAGATTTTGCTAATGTTGCACCTTGTCTAACAAAATCAATTGAGTCTGTTGAAAGAGGTTCTAAAACATCCAATGCACTTTTTAAACCACTACCTGCACATGAAATACCTAATGCCATAGCTGAACCATAACGAACATGAGGATTATGTGATTGAGAGAGAAGTTCAACGACTGTTGGAACTTTATTAAATTCACGTAGTAAAACAAAACCTAAACACATGACAGCAACTCTTCTAACGCTATCAGAAGAATCAGAAACTGCAACATGTAATAATTTTTTAATAGCAGATTTATTTGATGTACCACAATAGGCAAGACCAATTGTAAAACAAGCACCATAACGTAGAATTGAACTTTTACTATCTAACATTTTAGTAATATATGGATCAGCTTTATTTTCTTTACCAAAACAAATTAATGCCATACCGATGGCTAAACTTCTAATTATAGTTTCATGTTGTGTTTCCTGGGCATATGTAAACATATCATTCAATGCTTCTTCATTACAAGTACCTAACATAACTAAACCCATAGCTAATGCTGCAGCTTGACCGGAAATTGCTGAATCGGCATATAAAATAACATTTAATTCATTATATAAATCTAAATCTGCAAGACCCATAGCAGAAGCACCAATACCTAAACATGCACCATGAAGAATAATATCATTATCTTTATTTTCGACACTAGCTGAGTTTGATTCAATTATATCACGTAAATAACTTAAAATTTGACTATGTTGACCAGCAAAAACTAAACCTAAACCAAATAAAGAACCACCATTTGTATGGGCATTTGATGTATTTCCTGGTAAATAAGGTTCCAGAATTGCACGACCTTGTGTTAAATTACCTTTATGAATAACACCAAAAGCAGCGGTTGCTGAGAATTTAGACCAATGGTTTGCCTTTCCTAACCATTCTAAATTAGATCTGAAAAATGAATCATCAGTTGTACCTGCATGAATAAAAGCATTTGCAAATGTAACAGCTGAATGATATAGTGAATTTTTACCATCTAATGCTTTTTTAGTTGCATTCAGAATTGAAATATCTACATTCTTGTTCTTAGAAAGAAATGTAATATCAAGATCACATGTTGGTACACCAGATAAGATTGTTTTTAATCTAATAGTTTTAGCATCAGATTGATCAATTTCAGAATCTGAATCAATATATTTTGAAGTTGAATTTAATAATTCTTGTGATGCAATACCAACTAAATCAAATGCAATTTGATAAGCCATTGCAACATTATCTTTTGAATTTAATAATTTTTTTAATACTTTATGAGCAAATATAGAATCACTTAATTGAGCAATAATCTTAGTAACTAAGAAATAATCAGGATTTTCAAAATTTAATAATATGATAATTAAAGAATTCAGAACATCAGTTTTAAAATTAACATCATTAACAACAGTAGTTGAACAATTAAGAACATAACTTATTAAATTCATTATATTTTCTGTTGGAACTTTATTTTCAATTTGTGTATTAATAATATTTTTAACAATATCAATACGATAACTTTCTAATGAAATACCAAGTGCCAATTTAATTTCATTATCAGCAACACATTTTGATAACATTTGTTCAAAAATTAAAGTTAATTGTTTATCTATAATAATTGAATCATCTGAATATTTTGTTTGTGATAATTTAATATAAGATTCAATACATTTTGATACAATTGTTTCAACATATTCAGTACTTTCATTTGTATTAAATGTATTACCAGCTAATAAAGAATATTTAACAGCAGAATCATAGTCACCTAAATTATAATAAACTTTTGAAGCTAAAAGAGCAGCCAGTTCTCTATGAGTGAATTGATTATCTTCAAATAATTGTTCAATATCTGTGATTCTATTTGCAATTTCTGACCATAATTGATCAACTTGTTTATCTAATGATTGTAGTGCATATACTTTTAATGATAAATCATTTTCATCCAGTAATGAAAGATATGGAGCTGCAGAAGTAATAACTGACATTGTTATTTTCTTTAGTTTTAAGTATTATATCTAAATAAAAGGTAAAAAGAGTTATTATTAACTGAAAGTGAATATATATAAAAGAATATTAAGATATTTTGATGTTATTACCACCTTCGTTTTAATTTTATGTCATGAATCAAAAAAATAATTTGCCACCCAATCAATCTCACATTAATGAAGACGGGGGAGGATTGTAAGAGAAACTGAAAAAAAAAAAAAAAAAAAAAAAAAAAAAAAATTAATAAGGGGATTTTTCCTTCTTCTATAACATAAATTACATAAAATATGCGCGTTACAATAATAATAGTATTAAAATGTGATATTCAGTAATTTTTTGATACATATATAATAATTGATCTATTAAATTGTATAAAATAAATTAGATATAAATAAAATTATATGTATACATATTTATGTAATTATAGTAATAAAGAAATTAGAACATTATGTTGAAAGTGTCCTAACCATGCCAGAAATTTTATGTAATCAAATTAAGAGAAGTATAAAAAATTATAATAAAAATAAAAAAGACTGTAAAAGAAGTAAAGAAATGAAATCAAAACTTGAGTAAAATAAATTTGATAGATACCCAGAAAAGAAAAGCATAAAAAATCAATGTAGATGTCAGTAATAGTTTTTGTGTTTTTTTTTTTTTTTTTATATATAGAAATAGTAAATTAACGGTATTTGAATAGTTGAATATGTAAAATCAACAGAATCGAAGTTCTTTTATTGTTTATTTGGTTGTTGTTTTTTTGTTTTTTTTTTTTTTCTTTAGCGTTTTTAATCAAGATTAATATAATAATCTAGTTGAGATATTGAAAGGAGTTGCTTCTAATTCAGCAGATAAATTCTTAATATCTTCAGAATTAACACCTGAAACATCAGCCATTAAATAAGCAATATCACCTCTTGAATCTGAGAATTGTTTTTCAATATTATAATCAGATAATATTTGATTAACAGTTTTTAAAACACCAGGAACGTTTTGATGAATATATAATATTCTACAAACATTTTCTTGATCAAGATCTAAATCTCTTAATGAAACTTCTGGGAAATTAACAGCACCAATTGAAGCACCTTCATTTAAATATTTAGTTAAAACTGTACCAACTTCAATACCAATAGCTGATTGAGCTTCTTCAGTTGAACCACCAATATGTGGAGTTAAAATAACATTTTTTAAATTTTTTAAATCATCAATAAATGGTAATAAATCATTACCATTAAAATAAGGACCATTAGCTCTTGGTTCTTTTGGATAAACATCAATACAAGCACCTGCTAATTTACCAATTTTAAGAGCTTCAATTAAAGCTGGTAAATCAACAACTGTACCTCTTGAATTATTAATTAAATAAGCACCATCTTTCATTTCAGCTAATTGAGGAGTTGAAATCATTTGTTTTGTATCAGAAGTTTCAGGAACATGAAGTGAAATAAAATCAGAATTATTTAATAATTCTTCAAGTGATGAAACTTGTCTTGAATTACCTAATGACATAATCATTAAAACATCATAATATAAAACATTCATACCTAAAGATTCAGCTAAAACTGATAATTGTGAACCAATATGACCATAACCTACAATACCTAAAGTTTTACCTCTAACTTCCCAACATCTAGCAGATTTTTTATTCCAAGTACCATTATGTAATTCCATATTTCTATCACCTAATTCTCTTGATAATGAGATAATTTCAGCAATTGTTAATTCAGCAACAGATCTTGAATTTGAGAATGGAGAATTAAAGACTGCAATACCATTTTTGGCAGCATATTCTAAATCAACTTGATTTGTACCAATACAAAAACAACCAATTGCAACTAAATTTTTAGCATGTTTTAAAACATTTTCAGTTAATCTAGTTTTTGATCTAATACCAATAGCATGAACATCTTTAATTTTTTCAATTAATTCATCTTCTGGAAGTGAAGTTTTAAGAAATTCAACTTGATAACCTTGTTGACCGAAAATATTTAAAGCAGTTTGATTAACATTTTCTAATAATAAAATTTTAATATCACCAGTTGAGAATGGTTTTAAAGTTTTACCTTGTTTTGAATTTGATGATCTATATTGATCAAAATAAGAAGTTGTTGGAGAGGTTGAAACTGTATTCTTTGGAGATAAGTTTGTCTTTTGGAAAGCTTGTGATAATTTTGAGATTGCTTGTGGAGATGACATTTTTTAAATTTATTATATTAATTTGCTTTGTGATTAATTAATTAATTAATTAATAATTGATTGTTCAATATTTTAAATTTATAAATAAAGAAGAAAAATGGAATTAGGAAAAAGAAGTTATTGATACAAGTAAAAATAAAAAAATAAAATAAAAAAGTTTATTAAAAAAATAAGAAAGAAGGAAAGAAAGGAATAAGTTCAGATTAAATAGGAATTAAAAAATAAAAGTTATCAGATATAAATGAAAAAGAAGTCAGTTTTTATTAATAAATTAATATAATAACGGAGAAACAATAAAAATAAATAATTCAGGTATTAAAAATTCATGACATATTTATTTTTTAAACACAATTATTATGAGTAATTGTAATTTTTCAGTCATTTTGCTTATAATAATTTACACATGTGTAAATAATTTTTAAATTTAACGGGCAATGAAAAATAAAAGTTAGTTAGTTAGTCGATCGTGTCGTTTCGTTGCAATTTTTAATAAAGCGACTGTGTCTGTCTGTCTGTCTGTCTGTCTGTCTTTATGTATAGAAAAAATGTCTAATAAAACAATAAATTTGACCAAGATCACGTGAAATTGCGAATTTTTGATTTAATTAATTAATTAATCATTAATAATTTATTATCATTAAATACAATAACACCAGTTTCCACTACTTTTACTACTAAATAAGAGATATAAGATATTTAGGTAATTTAATGTTTTATTACAGCTGAACTAATAAAGCACTAGATCAAGTTAACATATAATCAATCAATCAATAAGTAAGGTCAATAATTTCAATAAGGTATAATAAATTATAATAAGTATTAAAGTATTGTTTAATTTTATGGGGTGCTTTGATCTTTTAATCTTTAATCAGTATAAATCAGTATACAAATTCGGAGTTCAACTATATAAAATAAAATGATCAAGTCGATTTAATTTAACTTGAGTTAAGTCAAGTTGAGTCAAGTCAAGTAAATATTATAATTTATGAACTAAGATTATTTAGATAAAACAAATTTGAAATGATAATAAACAAAGAAGTCATATTTTATATCATTAATTAATTATTAAAATTATAATATTCAGAGTCAAATTGAGTGAGTATTGAAAAGAAGTTAATAAACCGGAAAAACTGATATACTAAAATTATACTAAATATCTACAATTTTTAGTAAAATTTTATCCGCTATTATCTATCTCTTTCAATATATTTAAATTCAATCTTCTCTCTTTATCACGTGCTTTAATAAAGGGTTTGTTACCCTTTTTTCTAACAACAGACGCGCATTATTATCTTTTTTTTTTTTTTTTTTTTTTTTGGAATTCTGATAATACCCACATAATTCTTTTGTCTTTTTTTTCAATATGAATTAAATATGTTGTATTAAGTTAGTATTTACATTATGAACTTTTACTTTATTATAACTTAATTTCAAACCATTTTATTTTTACTTCCTTTTCATTTAACCAGAATTCTTTCTTATTTACGTCGATTGAAAACCACCATCCCCGGATTTCCACGTTATATCCCGACGAATTCATATTAAATTAATTTATAATCAATAAAAAAAAATGTCAGGTGCAGCTCCACAAAACAACAGAGGTCCAAGAAGAGGTCCAAGAAGAAATAACAGACAAGGTAATGATGAAAAAGCATGGACTCCAGTTACAAAATTAGGTAGACTTGTATCATCAGGTAAAATTACCTCAGTTGAACAAATTTATGCTCATTCTTTACCAATCAAAGAATATCAAATTGTTGATCACTTATTACCAAACTTACAAGAAAAAGTTATGGCTGTTATTTCTGTTCAAAAGCAAACTAGAGCTGGTCAAAGAACTAGAATGAAGGTCGTTATGGTTATTGGTGACAGTAACGGTCATGTTGGTTTAGGTGTTAAAGCTGCAAAGGAATTAGCAAATGCTATTAGAGGTGCTATTATTATTGCAAAATTATCAATCATTCCAGTTAGAAGAGGTTATTGGGGTTCTAATTTAGGTGCTCCACATACTATTGCAAACAAAACTTCAGGTAAATGTGGTTCAGTTAATGTTAGATTAATCCCAGCTCCAAGAGGTTCAGGTATTGTTGCTTCACCAACTGTTAAACAAATGATGCAATTTGCCGGTATTGAAGATATTTACACAACTTCTTCAGGTTCTACCAGAACTGCTGAAAATACCTTAAAAGCTGCTTTCGCTGCAATTGGTAACACTTACGGTTTCTTAACTCCAAACTTATGGAAAGAACATGCTATTCAACCATCTCCATTAGATCTTTACACCGAATCTGGTAAGAAATAATTTTAATTTTTAATTATATTTACTAAATATTTTATTTATATATTCTATAAAATTTTATAAATTAATTTAAAATTAACCGAATTTTCAAAAAATAAAATATATATAAACTTACTTTACACATAAGCTTTCTATTTCTTTTTCTTATTTTTATAGTTTTTAATTATATCTTAGTGATTGTATTTTATTGAAAAATATACAAAAACTTATATAAAAAAAATTAAAAAAAAAGCTAAAAAAATCTAAAAAAAAAGAAAAAAAGAAAAAAAAAAACTAAATAATAAACTAAATAAGACTAAAATAAATACAAAGAAAAAAAACAAGGAGAAACAAAACACTATGATCAAATAAATTACATAAAATTAATAATATATAGTATAAATTGAAGAAACATTTGAAATCAAACTTCTTGTGGGGGAGCTTGTTCTAAAACTTGATCATCGGAAACAGCAAATTGACGCTGTGCTGTAGAACCAGTATTTTGATTTTGACCATTTATCCAAACCTTATTACCGGCTGCTGTTGTTCCATTTGAGGAAATCTGTCTACCGTCAGGATGCTGAAATGCACATTTTGGATTAGTACAATTTACACCAAACTTACATACTTCAGCTAATGGATGTTGGAATGAGCAATCAATTCTGGTACAATTAGCACCATCTCTGCATAAAACATGAGAAGTCGCATGTCTTTTTGGACATCTAACATTCTTACAATATAATCCAAATTTACATTGTTCTAAAGTTTTCTCAACTGGACCAGATGATGAATCCATATTATGATCAACCATCATATTATTATTAAATGGTGATGGTGATTTTGTTGACATTGGTTTATAGTTTGGTGATGAATGAGCTCTAGTACAATTTTGATTCTTACAGTCCTTGTTATCAACACACCATTGTAAAAGTGTAACTTTTGCATCTTTATTAGCTGGGGTTGGATGACCAAATGGGCATGATTCTTTTTGACAAACTGAACCAAATTTACATAATGTAATACCAGTATTTGCAATTCTATTATTCTTGGTTTCTAATTTGGCTGCCTTAATTCTTTCATACTCCTTAAATAATTCATCGTCTTCTCCTGGATGTAAATATGTACATGTATGATTTTGATTTGGACAATTTGGAAAATCACGACAAATTCTAGTTGGATGAGCATTTGGACAAATTTTATTTGGACAATGTGGAAAATCTTTACATCTTACCTTTGGCTTATCACTAACAAAATTAGTTGTCATTTCATTATTATTATCAAGTGACATTTCAATCATTTTTGACATATTATCATGTCTTCTATTATTATTTAAATTTCTACCTCTACCACCTCTTGCACCTCTTGTAGACTTAAAATTATTAGAATTTCTATTATTTTTTGTAAAATTGAATCTATTGGAACTATCTTCAGAGTGTTTATTGAAGGCATTATTAGGAAAGGAATTTTGTGAAACATCAGAGAATCTTACTTCTTTATTTTCTGAACCATCAACCATCATATCATTATCAGTACTAGGTTGCATACTAGCAGGTTGAGTAGGTAAATTGAATGAAAAGGGTTGTGAGGATTGAGAAGATTGCTGTATTTGTGGTTGTTGTGGTTGTTGTTGTTGTGGTTGTTGTGGTTGTTGTGGTTGTTGTGGTTGTTGTGGTTGTTGTGGTTGTTGTTGTTGAACAGGGTTTAATTCACCTTGATTCATTAAAATTTCATTAATAACATCCTGCACAAATTTTTGATCAATAACAGCACCAAATAAACCTGTAAATTCATTAACTATCTCTGAAGGAGAACGATTATTTTTAATTAAAACTAATAAAAATTCAGCAACATAAGGTGGATCTTCAATATTTAATGATGATAATCTTTCTGATATTTGTTGTTTTAAACGAAGTCCAAATTGACTTTCAGGTTCAAAATTTTGAACACCCATTTTATTTTATTTTATTTATTGACTGGTTTATCTAAAATGTGAAATTAGTAATTAAAGAAAGAAGGAAGGCAATGAAGCAAAAGGGATGTTAATAAATACATTAAAGGGCAAAAAGAAAAAGGAGCTTAGAAATCTAAAACAAGAAAAAAAATTAAGCTTAAAATATTTGAAAATTAAATTGCTCGTTTCACTATAATATCTGGTGCACGGTTTAATATATATAATTGTTTGGCGACGCGTCGATATTTAAGGTAAAAGAAATAAATTTTTAAGATAAATTAGATAAGAGCAAATTATAAAAAGTTTTATATAATATTATGAAAGGAATAATGATTCTGTTTTTTTTTCACAGTATTTTATTCAAAATATTAGTAATGATGATGCTTTTTATTTATAAATATTAATTTTGAAACAACAAAAATAAATATTCCCAATCCACCCAAGAATATATATTTTGAGGGATAATTTAATTTTTTATTTGTATGATTATTCTGATCATTATGATTAAGGATATCATTTTCTTTATTATTTCTTGAAAGCTCAGACAATTTTTTAGATTGGATTTTCAAAATTAATTTTAAAGATTTCTTTTTATTTTGTGAAATTGCTACTTTAATATCTTCTAATGCGTCTATTGTTATAAAATCATTATCTTCATCCAAATATCCAAGATGAAAATTAAGTTTTGGATATAATTCTATTGATATTTTATTTTGTATATTTGAAATAATTAAATCTATAATATTTGAAATTTCTTTTTTATTATTATTACACTCGTATTTATAAATTCTATTTTTTATATTCAAATTTAAATTTTCTTCTTCATATATTTTAACTTTAAAGTATAATTTATCATTTAATTCAAAACTATTTGTTGTTGAATATAGTGATTTAATATTAAAATCTATATCATCTACCATTTCAGAATCATCTTTATCTAAGTTAACATCAACATATGTATTTGTAATTAAAGTTGAAGTTGTAGGATGAGAAACGATATTTGCAAAAGAAGCAGATCTTTTATTCAAAGGATTCTCAACAATTGAAGAATGAATTTGTCTTTCTTTTGTTAAAGATATTTGATTTAAGGGTTTCTCTAATGAATCCCAAAATTTATTCCAAGCTGGAGCATTTGGATTATCTGTAAAATTAATATCATTATTATTCTTTAAATTTTTAGATATTTTTTTGAAACTTTTATTATTAGTAGTATCATTATCGAAATCTTTAATTGAAGAATTATTTAAAGTTTTAATTAAAGCATAAGTTAAATCTAAAACATTAATTAAACCCGTTATCTCATCTTTAGAATTTTTAATCGGTAAGTTTAAATAATTACCTTCATACATTAATCTTAAAGCATTATGAATTGCCATTGAATCATTTGCAAATTCTGGTTTTGAAGTCATTACTCTAGCAACATTACAAGATTTTGGATTTAAATCACAAGCAAGAACACGATAAACTAAATCTTTTGTTGTTAGGATTCCAATTATATTTTCAACAGAATTAATACCATATTTATTATCATTATTTTTATTACTATTATTATTATTATTATTGGACCGTGTATTTGTGAAATTATTAGTATTATGTATAATTAAAGCTGCTGTTAAATTTTTATTTAATAATAATTGAGAAGCATCCCAAACTGAAGTTTTTGCATCTATATAAAATGGTTTTCTAGCTTGTAAATCATTATCATTTAATAAAGATTTTAAATCTGGCTGTTTCATAATTGAAATTAAAGATTTTAAATCACTTATAATTTTTCTTTTTCTTCTTGAAATATTTAAATCTAATAAATCTTCATTTAATGAAAGTATATCCAATTGATTTGAAATATTATTTTTAATTAAATTATTTGTTTGATTATCAATCTTAATTGAAGGTGAATGTTCATTAAGATTATTATCATTAATTTTATCTTTATTAGTAATGATATTAATTGGATTATTTAAAGAAGTATTTGAAATATTTAAATTTGAATTTAAATCTTTAAAAGTTAATTCTAATTCTTTTGAATTTTCAGACATTTTCTCTAATCTAATCATTACATTATAAAAGCAAGTTGTTATATTTAAAATACCAATTACTATTTCATTATTATTAACAATTGGCAGATGCCTTATTTTTTTATTTACCATTAATTTTAAAGCATCATTAGGTGAAGTTAATTGAGATATAAAATAAGGATTTTTTGACATTATTAAAGAAATTGGAGAGTTTTTATTTAAATTTTTAGCAATTGCTCTGAATGCTAAATCTTTTGTTGTAATTAAACCAACTAATTTACCATTATTTTTTTCATCAATTATGAGTAAACAATGAGTTCTTTTTTCTTTCATTAATAATGAAACTTCAAAAATTGTTGCATTTGGATTACAATAAAATGGCATATCTGCAATCTTTGATAATATATTTTTATTACTTACAGTTGAAAGTGATGGGATTGGTGATAATGTTGGTGAAGAAGATTTTGATAATGATGATGTAGAAGTTGATGATGACATTGAAGGCGAATTGGCATTTAATTTAAAGCTCATCGGTTTAATAATAATAATAATAATGATGATGATGATGATGATGATAATATATCAAATACCTATTTAATAATAAAATAAAAGATAAGATTTAATTTATTTTTTAATTTTATATTTTACTTCAATAAATTCAAATAGAAAAGAATAATAAAAAGAAAAAGGAATCAATAATACACTACGGTATGTTTACATTTAGTTAAGATAACGGATTACGATAAAGAAAAAAAAAAAAAAAAAAAAAAAAAAAAAAAAAAAAAAAAAAAAAAAAAAAAAAAAAAAAAAAAAAAAAAAAAAAAAAAAAAAAGACACCGATTAGTAAAGAAAGCGAAAATATTGAATAAAAAAAAAATATTTAGATAAGAAAAATTTATTTATTTCAGAGATTGATTGAATTATTGATTTTATTAATGATTTTAAAAGCATTTTAAAAAAATGAAAACAAGATATTAATTCTTTCGATTAAGGTAGAAAGACATATTAGAATGCAGTTCTACGAGAATGGGGAATTATTAGATTATTTAACATTTTCAGTTTGATTAACTAAAGCAATTTTAATTTAAAGTTTAATAAAAGGTGGAAAAAGAAATAGAAATTAAGAAAAGGTTTTCAATTTAATTAAATAATTATTTATTATATCATTCTGTCAGTTTCTATTCTAAAGGAGTGGAAGTTTATAATTTTATTAATTTTTATGACTTAATTATGATTAAAAAATAAAAAAAATAACATTTTTGATTGACACTTGAATAAACAACTATAATTTGTTGAACTTTTAATATATTAATGTATATAATGTTAATTCTAATGTTAAATTTATTAAAGGGGTTAAATTTAAAGATAGTTTAAGATGTAATAAATAACTTTATTAAAGAAAACTTAAGGGATGAATGCTTAAAAGCATAATAAAACTGATTTATGTAAAGTAAAAAAAAAAAGAAAAACATAACGGTTTTAAGATTTTCTTATTATCATGCATTAAGTAAAAATTTCAAAAAATTGTTATAGTATAAATTTAGTAACAATATGTAGTCAAATTAAAGGGATACAAAAGTAAAATAAAATAAATTAATAAATCTAAGAATCAACTTGATGAAGTCATTTAATTAAATACATACAAATTATATATAGATTGAGTTAAAAAAAAAAAGAAAAAAATAAATAAAATAAAATGTTAATAAAATATTAGTAATATAATAAATATAACAAGAAAACAAAAAAAAGCTCTTTTCTTTTTATTAAACGCTAAACCGTTTTATAATTAATAATAATATGAAATATGAAACAATAGATATTGAAAAAAATTATTTTTTTTTTTAAAAAATTTCTTAATATATAATATATATATAACGTTTTATGTCACATTATTTGTTTAAATTAAATTAAATGCCTCGAATTTATCCTACAATATATATTAAATATGTGTTTATATTACCTAAATAGGCAAATGTGCGAAATAGGAAATGTAATAATTAATGATTTGATTTCTTTGTACGAAATTTCTATTGTTAAATTTTATAACATTTTTATTGATTAATTGATTAATTAATTAATTAATTGAGGTATTGGATACTAATTACAATTACTGTTATTTCAATGAAAATCTTATTTAATTTTAATTCATTAATAACATGATTTTGTTATAAGATAATAAATATATTATCTATATAATTATCATCAGTTATTGATTAATAGTCGTGCGACCATTTAATATAAATAAAAAATATACAATTAAATAATTACTTGAATATTATAATAATTATCAAATGAAAAAAAGATTAAATTTTATAAATTAAAGCGAACTTAATTAACTAATGTAATTAATTTAATTTCTATTTTAGGATATTTAATAATCAAAATAGAATTACTATATTTGAAAGGAGGTTATATATAATTTATTTAATTTATTATTGTTTCATAGTATATAAATAAAAAAAAAAAGAGATCAAAGTCTAGAATTTTGAATATGCTCGAAAAAAAAAATTTTTTTAGCCTGAAAAAAAAAAAAAAAAAAAAATTTATTAAATAATAAAAAATTCTTTTCCGGTCTTTTTCTCTATTATTTATTATTTATTATTTATTATTTATTATTTATTATTTATTATTATTTGATCTAAATTAAATTAACAGTCCGTACGGCACAGCCTTATAATTAATCAATTAATTAATATTATGTGATGTCACAATATTTACAATATGTTTATTTATTTATAAAATATGTAACAAATAATTAATTAATTAATTAATTAGTAATTTTTCAAAAAATATAAATAGATCAATTTTTTCAATATATAAATATCTCCCCTATTCCGGCAATTTGTTTATTCATCACATTGTATCAAATTTTTTTGTCAACATTCTAACTGTTTTATAAATTTTGATCCACATTTTCTATTTTATTTCTCTTTTTTCCTCTTTTTTTTCCCCTTTTTTTTTTTTACTTTACCCTGTTTTAGTTATCTTTTTTCCTTTCTTTGGTTCTTCTTTTTTTTTGCCTTCTTGTAATTTGTAATCTTTTTTTAAATTTTTTTCTTTTTCTCTCTTTGTTTGTTTTAAACTTTAATTCTTTTAACAAAGATAATTTCAATTAAAGACCAACTCTATCACACTCCTTAAATAAAATTAATTAATTTAAATTATATTTTTTGAAATTAAATTCCAACTATTTCACATTCATTAAATATTATATCTATTTGTCACTCCTTTAGAAGAAAAAAAAAATCATAAATTTATATATAAGTATAAGAAAAATTAAAAAAAAATTATATTAAAAATGAAATTCAATCAAGCTTTATCTTTATTAATTATTTCAACTTTATCATCTGTTAATGCAGCTCCTTTAGTTCATCAACATCATATGCATAAAAGAGATGTTATTACTAAAACTGAAGTTCATACTGTTATTGTTAATGCAGCAAATCCAACTGCTACAATTTTAAATGCAGTTACAAATGTTGTAGTTGCAGAATCTTCTTCTTCAACTGAGAAAATTGAAACTCCAATTGCTGAAACTCCTGTTGCTGAAACCCCTGCAACTGAAAATAAAGTTGCTGAAAATTCAGTTGCTAAAAGTAAATCATCATTTTCTTCATTCACTGATGGTACAATTCCATGTTCAGAATTCCCATCAGTTGAAGGTATTGTTTCAGTTGATTGGCTTGGATTAGGTGGTTGGGCATCTGTTATGGCATTAGATGGTTCAACATCACAATCATGTACTGATGGTTTCTATTGTTCTTATGCATGTGAAGCTGGTAAATCAAAAACTCAATGGCCTTCAAATCAACCAGCAGATGGTAGATCAGTTGGTGGTTTATTATGTAAAGATGGTTATTTATATAGATCAAATACTGATTATGATGATTTATGTAAATCAGATAAATCAACTGGTTTTGTCGTTTCAAAACTTTCAGATTCTGTTGCTTTATGTAGAACAGATTATCCAGGTTCTGAAAATATGGTTGTTCCAACTCTTTTAGAAGCTGGTTCAACTCAACCTTTATCAGTTGTTGATGAAGATAGTTATTTCCAATGGCAAGGTAAGAAAACTTCCTCTCAATATTATGTTAATAATGCAGGTGTTAGTATTGAAGATGGTTGTATTTGGGGTACCCCATCTGCTGGTGTTGGTAATTATGCACCAATTGTTATTGGTTCTGGTTCAACTGGTGGTTTAACTTATTTATCATTAATTCCAAATCCAAATAATCGTAATGGTGCAAACTATAATATTAAAATTGAAGCAACTCCAGGTTCAACTATTAATGGTAATTGTTATTATGAAAATGGTGAATTCTCATCACCTGATGGTTGTACTGTTACAGTTACTTCAGGTTCTGCAAATATTATTTTCTATTAAAAATAATTTTAAATTAAATTAAATTATTTTTAAAATTTTATTTTCACAACCGTTTTTATTTTATTATATTTTATTTCATTTTATTTTTTATCAAAAAATTATGTTTTTTTTTTTTTGGCTAGATTTTGCTATATATGATGATAATCAGTCAAAAAATTTATTTTATCAATTTTTGTCATTTTTTTTATCATCAATCAATATTATCTTATCTTTCTCTCAATTTTAACTCTGAAAAGTTCATACGTATTAAAAATATTATTATCAATTGCAATTTACAAATGAAGAAAATTTTATGTTTTTTGTCAATTAATATTATATTTTTATAATCAATTTATTTTTTTTTTTTATTTTTCTTATCAATTTATTATTTTTTATGTTATTTTTGTTATTTAATGGGGGGAAGGTGTCAAAAAATTATGATACCAATATATTATCTTTTTATTTTTGTTTTTATATATAAAAATATTTAAAGTTAATTATTATTTTCTAGTGATTTATATAAAATTTAGTGAAAAGTTTTTGTTTAAGTGTTTATGTTAATCTTTAAATTAAATAATTTTTCTCTGTGGCGGTGCTGCTCATGTGATCCATCCGTGGCGAATTTAAAATAAAAGAATCTCCGCTTGCGGAAAAGAATTATTAAAATCGCCCCCTGCCTTGTTGTCTCTTCTTTTTCTGGGGTTGCTCTATGTAAAACAAATATTGGTCTGTTGATTAAATTAACAGCTATCTATATATATTTATATATATATTTATTCCTTCATTTTATTTCCTCCTATTTACCAATTGATTTGTTTGAATACATATTATTAATATTATTATTTTTTTTAAAGATATAATGTCTTCTGCTTCTCAATTGAATTCATCAGCTTATCCACAATTAAATAGTCATCCAACTTTTAAAACAGTTGACTCAATTTATGAGAATAGATTACGTCAATTTATTGATACTGGAGGTCAATATCATAATTTAAATTTGCCAAAATTTTATAATCGTAAAAGATTAACTTTGACAAATTATTCATCACCTGATGATACATTAGATTCTGGTATTTGGCTTAAAAAATGGTCAGCACCAGGTTTAACAAAACCTTTATTTAAAGATATAATTCCATCAAAATTAAAAGATTTTAAATTTTGTCCAGCCAATCAAGCAATTTTAATGTCTCCAAAATGGAGTTCACATTGGTTTCAAGTTATAATTAGAATAGATAAATCATGGTATGATGATATTTTAAATATTAATTTAAATAAAAATAATGAATTTTTAACATTTTTATTTGATGCAAATTGTGAAGCAATGATTTTCGATTTAAATGGTTGTCCATTACAAGGCTTAACTGGTGGTGGTGAAAGAACAGAATGTGAATTACCTTTAAATTGGTTTAAACAATCAAAAAAAGATTTAAGTAAAATGGAATCAATTTTTTATTTAGAATGTGGTTGTAATTCAATGTTTGGTGGTGGTGGTGATACTTATGGTATTACAGTTTGTGAAGTTGTTCAATATAATTATCAAGCAAAAGCTCTATATTATGATTTTTTAGTTTTAAGTGATGCTGCAAGAGAAGATTCACCACCTCAAAAACATAAAGCAAGAGAAATTTGTAATCATATAATGGATGTTTTCGATCCAAATGATATTAATTCAATTGATAAATGTAGAATTATTGCAAAAGAATTTTTAGGTGAAAATATTGATTCATCATTAGTTTTTAAAGAAAAAAAATTAAATAAATTTAATGCAGTTTATGCTTTAGGTAATTGTCATATTGATACAGCTTGGTTATGGGATTTTGCAACTTCAAAAACTAAAATTGCAAGAAGTTGGTCAAGTCAATTAAGATTAATTGAAAAATATTCTGAATATGTTTTTGTTGCATCAGCTGCTCAACATTTTAAATGGTTAATTGATTATTATCCAGATTTATATAAAAAAGTTAAAAAAGCTGCAATTGAAGGTAGATTTATACCATTAGGTGGTTCATGGGTTGAAAATGATACTAATTTACCAAGTGGTGAAGGTTTAGTTAGACAATTCTTATTAGGTCAAAGATACTTCCAAAATTTATTTGGTAAAAAGTCAGATATTTTTTGGTTACCTGATTCATTTGGTTATTCATCACAAATTCCACAAATTTGTAGATTATGTGAAATTCCAAAATTTTTAACTCAAAAATTATCTTGGAATAATATTAATGTTTTTCCTGAAAATTCTTTTAATTGGGTTGGTATTGATTCATCACAGGTTTTAGTTCATATGCCACCTGATAATACTTATACAGCAGATGCAAATTTTGGTGATGTTAAAAGAACAACTCAAAATCATAAAAATCTTTATAATGATCAAAAAGGTATGTTACTTTATGGTAAAGGTGATGGTGGTGGTGGTCCAACTCCATATATGATTGAAAAACTAAGGAGATGTCGTGGTTATGCAAATAAAGCAGGTGGTGATTTTCCACAAGTTGAATTAGGATGTACAGTTACTGATTTTTATAATGATTTATTAAATGATACAGATAATGGTAAAAAATTACCATCATGGAGAGGTGAATTATACTTAGAATATCATAGAGGTACCTATACAACTCAAGCAAAAGTTAAAAATTATATGAGAACTGCTGAATTATTAATGCATAATGTTGAATTATTCTCAACAATTGCATCAATTTTGAAAAAATCTTATAAATATCCACTTTCAAAAATTGAAGCATTATGGGAAAATATTTGTCTTTGTCAATTTCATGATGTTTTACCAGGTTCTTGTATTAATAAAGTTTATGGAGAGGATGTATGGCCAATGTTATCAGATGTTATCTCAAAGGAGAATAAATTATTAGATTCAGCTTTAAACAAATTTGGTTTATCAACAAAGAAAGATGAAACTCATAAACATTTAATTAAATTAAGTTCTTTGCCTTGGAATAAAACATCAATTGAAATTGTTGAAAATTTACCAAATTATTTATTATCAATTTCTCAAAAAATTGATGATACTAAATATTTTATTGCATTAAATGGTTTAACAATTATGAAACCGATTAAAAATAAAATTAAATTTCCATCTTCAATTACTAAGACTGATATAGGTTATATAATGGAAAATTCAAAATTAAAAGCTTTAATTAATTCAGATGGTATTATCTTGGAATTATATGATTTAATCAATAAACGTGAAATTATTAATAATAAATTAATTAAAGGTGGTAACCAATATATTATGGTCTCTGATACTCCGTTAAATTTCCCTGCTTGGGATACTGAACTTTATTCATTAAATAAATTTAAATATGTTGGTAAATCAACAAAATGTTCAATTAAATTCAATGGTCCATTAATTAGTGCATTAGAAATTGAACATGAATTATCATCAACAAGTAAAATTACAACGGTTATTTTACTTGAAGGTCTTAATGATTTATCTGAAAATTCATCACTTAAGTTTAGCTGTAAAGTTTCATGGAATGAAACTTATCAATTTTTAAAAGTTCAATTTCCAGTTAATATTTCTTCTGATTTTGCAAGTTATGAAACTCAATTTGGTATAACTAAAAGGCCAACACATTTTAATACAACATGGGATGTTGCTAAATTTGAATGTTGTATGCATAAATTTGTTGATTTCTCTGATTATAATTATGGTGTTTCATTAATTAATAATAATAAATATGGTGGTAATGTTCATGGTAACATAATCACATTGTCACTTCTACGTGCTCCAAAGTATCCTGATGAAAAGGCAGATATTGGGGATCATGAATTCTCTTATGAAATTTTACCACATTTAGGTCCTTTAAGTTCAACAACTGTTCGTGCAGGTTGGGAATTCAATGAACGTATGCCACCAGAATTATATGCTTCAACTGATAAAAAAGATTCATTAAGTGAATTAGATGATTTTGTAAAAATAACCGGTGATGAAGGTGTAATTTTATCAAATGTTAAGCGTGGTGAAGATGATGATGATGTTGATTATGAAGGTGGTTTGATGAATAACTTACCAAAAAAATATATTGGTTCGCAAAGTGTTGTTTTAAGAGTTTATGAATCTTTAGGTGGTATCAGTAAGGCAAGTATTAAACTTGGTGTTGAAGTTAAGGCCGTTTATAAGACTAATTTGTTAGAAGAAGAGAAAGAAGAATTAAAAGTTTCATCATCTAACGAATTTTCATTCGAATTGAGAGCGTTTGAAATTGCAACCTTCAAAGTTATACTTACATGATTACAATCATGATATAAGAAAGAACTGATTATTGGTAATAGTCATGGAATGAACGTTGATTTTGGCCGCTATCTTAAAATTATGATATTTATTTTCCTTATTTTTCTTTTTACATTATTGAATTTTATGTTACTTTCATTTATTTTTTACGTTTAAATTGTTATGTTTAAACTATTTACAATGTTAATACTATGTTATTATTATTAATTATACTACATAAAGTAGGAAAAAAAGAGTAAACTATCCTTACAAATTGTAGGAGTTAAAAAAAAATAAACCGACCAGAGTGAGGATTGAACTCACGATCTTGCGATTAACAGTCGCACGCCTTAACCAACTTGGCCATCCAGTCGCTTACATATCTAATATTTTGTACTAACTTAAAGCTCGCAAATGTCACGTGATACTTTTGAAAAAAAAATTCTTAAATTTTATGAAGTTAGATTATTGATTTAAATTAAAAATGTTTTCAGCAACTTGTTAAACAAAGAAACATTTGTTTTGTTAAAATATTTTAGAAAATGGTTATTTTGTTGATAATCAAATGATATTAAAGAGTCTATCTTGTAAAACCTTTTTTATATAACATTTTTAGCTAGAAAAATAAGTCTTAAACATCAAAACAAAGAAAATAAGTAAATTATAGGGGTCCCAAATTATAGCCAAACATTTCTTTTATATTAACATTAATTTTTTTTGAGTTATAAATATTAATTAATTTACAATTCACATTCGTTAGTTTATAATTTATAAATTTTTTTATTGTTTCAAAAAAGTAATAAATAATAGTTAAATACATAATGATTTTCCTTAAGATTATAATTCTAAAGTACTCATATTTCTCTTTTTACCTTTCTTTGTACAAACCCAAGTTGAAGCATACATATTAACTCTATCAATTGCATGATTTTCAGTTCTAACAGCAGCAGCTTCACAAGTAAAACCCATTTTTTCGAAATTTTCAATATACCAAGGTTTTTCAGCAGCAGATCTTAACATAACTCTACCACCTGGAGCTAATGCTTTATATAAAGCTGAAATTTCAGCATCTGCATCAATACCATTTTTATCAAACCAATCCATATGATCCATTATAATTGCAATTGTTAAAGAACCTGAAGTTAAACGTGAGAAAACATCATTTAAAAAATCTGTATGAATTCTAATACGATCTAAAGGATTATTTTCTTTACTTGAGAATTTTTTATAAGCTTCAGGAGTTAAATAATCAGGGCAATTATTTTTTGCATAATGACCTTGTAAGCATAAATAATAAAAATAATTATCATTTGAGATCAATGAAAAATCAACCATTGGTTGAAATGTATCTTTAACATATTTTAAAACTGAATTACCCATTAATGAAGCTTGATTTGCTGGAACACCTAAAGCTTTCCAAAGGAAGAGTGGATTACCAACTAATAATTTTGAAACAATTGGATTTAATAAAGTTGGTTTAATTTTTGAATTCCAAATTTGCTTTTGTTGTTTCATTGTTTTTGCTGAACATAATTCATCAATATCATCTTTAATACCTGTAAAATAAAATAAATAACTTGCAAATCTTAAAGCCCATTTTGAAAAACCTGTATCATATAAACCTTTACCATTAACATCAAAAGTTTTCGGACCTTTATCATACCAATATTGTAAAGCATTTGAAGACATATGAGGTGACATTTTATTAATTAAAAGATCTTGAATATTATCAATTTTACCTAAACCAAATAATTGCCAAATTTCATCTTTTGTTAAAGATTTAAAAGCAGCTAATTTTAATTCCATTAAATGACCTTGACAAGGATTTAAATCAACACAATGAATTCTTCTTGGAGCATTTGGTAATGAAGCATAATATAAGATATTATCACCAGCTGAAGTAATTGCTAAAACTGTATCATCTGAATTAAATTTTAAAATTTTATTATCCTCTCTTGGATCTTCCCAAGTAAAAGCATAAATATATTGATTATTAAATTGATTATATTCTGGTCTTAATTCATCATAATAAACACGATAAATATCTTCTTGATAATATAATGAAGGATAAGGTAAATTTTTAATTTGATTATTAATTGCAGCTTCATGACCTTTACTTGTTTTTAATTCATCATTTTTATTTAAAATATCTTGAGGTGCTAAATAAGGTGATTCAGTTGCTAATGCATTAATTCTATGTAATAAAGAAGGTGATCTATCTTTATCACAACCTAACCAAATATAATAAGGTATATTACCAAGTGATTTATTATATAAATTCAAAGATTTTAAAGTACCAAATTTATATTCTAAATAATCTCTTCTAGCTGGATCTAAGAAAACTCTATCAGCTTCAAACCAAATTCTCCAAAATGTTCTAAAAATCCAAGGATTATGTCTATTTATAATACCACCAACAGTATTAACTTTACCAGTTGTTGTTTCAATTGATTGAACACCAAAATCAACACAACAAATTATACCATTTTTATTTAATAATTGTTGTAAATGATCAATTGCTGAATGAAATGTTGGAATCATTGATAAAGAATATGACATTGTAATTAAATCAATTGAATCATAAGGAATTTGGAAAGTACATGCATCTTCTAAGATACAATAAACATTTTTAATACCTAATTTTTTAAATCTTTCCTTTGCAACATTTAATAAAGATGGTGATAAATCAACAATATAAACAGCTTTAAATTTAGTTGATAAATTTAAAATATTATTCATATATTCAACATTCCAACCAGTACCACCACCAACATCAACCCAAATTAAATCTTTCTTTTTCTCTAAATTTGCAATTGCTAATTGTAATGATTGTTCTCTACCTTTTAAAAGAAATGGTCTTGTTGCATCATAAATTTTTGCTTGAGCTTCATAAAATGATTCTAAAGCTGATTGTTGATTTGTTGATTCATTTGCTTTCTTTTTTGCAGTTCCAATAAATGGTGCAACAAAGCAATGATAACTAAATAAAATTAAAGTTTTAGTATTTGTATTTGATAAAATAATTATTATTAAAGTAATTAATAAACATAATAATAAAGTAAGTGAATATTTTGGGAAATAAGATTTAGATTCTGATGAGAATACATTATGTAATGTTGAATTAAATGTATCCATTTTTTTGTATTATAATTATTTTTTGATAATTGGATTGTTATAAGAATAAGAGACAGAGATAGAGAGAAAGAGAAAGAATTTAAGAATATAATACCATTTGTTTTAGAATTAGAAAAGAAAGCCAATGTTTAGGGTTTAAATAATCAAAGATAAATAATATAAGTGAAATCAAACACGAAAATATAGTTTAATCAATTAAGGTGAAAATCGGACTTAAAACCAATAACATTAGCATGTGAATATTTAAATAAAACGTGCTTTTTTAACATGATTACTTTACTTACATGTGAAAAGTGAACTAAACTGTAAAATAGTACAATATCATTATCATACAAAATAAATTCAAAATAAATTTCCTATTTGGGCCAACCAGAGATACACGTGTAGAGATATAATTATATTTTAATTATATTTTAATTATTTTTTTTTTAATTTTTTTTTTTTTAATTTTTCACAGAAATGTGTGTGTAAAGAAAGAAAGAAATAATTTAATATTTATCTGGGGCACTCAAGTAATTAAAAAATAAAAAATAAAAAATAAAAAAAGCCTAGCGATTATCACAGGTCACGTGTAAGCCGATCGACGCTTCTTTTTTTTATTTTTATTTTTTATTTTTTTTTATTTTTTTATAATAATAATAATAATAATAATAGTATTGTAATGTAATATCATTTCAGATTTTCTCTTTTCATTTATAATTAAATAATATATATATATATATATATATAATTAATATAAATATATTAAAATGAATATCTTAAAATTAGGATTGAAATCTTCTCCTGGTTTGAGAATTATTCAACAAATTAATATTAATAATACTAAAAATATACTATTCAAATCACATTCAAAATTTATTTCAACTTTAAATCATAATCATAATTATAATTATGAATTTAATAAATATAATCAAATACGACATTCATTATTATTAAATAAAAATAATTCAAAATTATTTAGATCTTTCCATTCATCAACAATTAAAAATGCTGAATTTTGGAAAGTTGGTACAAATATTAAAATTTTTAAAAATATGTTAAAAGAATCTGGTAGTAGTCAATGGAAATATAGATTAGTTTTATTTTTAGTTATTTTCACAATTTTAAATTTCTTATTTAATGTAATGTTAACAATTTTAACAAATATTTATCTAGATAAATTACAACCTTCTTGTTGGCAATTTGGATTTAATGTTAATACAGAATTTAAAAATGGTTTAGTTAATGAATATATTAAATTAGAAGAAAATAATGCAAATAAAAATTATTTAAATACAATTAAATTATTAGCAAAAGATAATGGCTTATTATTAAATATTGATGATAAAATTGATGATATTACAAAAATTTTATTAAATAAAGATCAATTAAATATTTGGTTTAATAAAAAAAATTTAAATTATATATCAGTTTATTGTGATCTTTTATTAAGATATGCTTTAACTTGTGATGAATTTCAACATAAACAAGTTAAAATTATAATTGATAAAACTTTTGATTTAATTAATTATTATCAATCAATTTCAGGTAAAAATATTTCAACTTATAGTTTAAAAAATAAAGCTTTAAGAATTCAAGCTGATTTATTAAAATTTGATGGTCATCCATTTATTGAAATTGAGAAAAAATATTATGATTCAATTCGTTTAGTAATTGAAAATGAATATAATAATAATCATTTAGATTCAAATGATATTGCAATTGTACCACCAAATGAAATTTCTTCAAATAATTTAACAAATTCATTACTTGATTTATGTTCATTTTATTCTGAAACAAAAGATAAAAAATATACTTCAAAAGCCTTAAATATTTTATTATCTGAACTTAGATCTTTAGAATATGAATTTAATATATTAGATTCTCAATTTAATTCAAATATTACTTTAAAAAAGCAATCAAAAATTTTATCAAATAAAAGTGAAAAAAGATTAATGGAATTAAAATTCGAAAAAATTCCTTTAATTAATATGCAAATTAGTGAAATTCTTTGGTTTCAAAATCAATATGATAAAGCAATAGAATTTGCAAAAGAATCAGCTCAAGTTTCAAGTATGTATGCAAATTTAAATTTTAATTCAGCTAAAATTGCTAAAATGGGTTTTATGAATTTATCTACAATGTTTCAAAAATTAGGTGATAAAGAAGGTTCAGAACTTTGTTTGAAACGTTCACAAGAAATATCAATTCCAATGAATGCTTTCGATAAATCTCCAGGTTCTGTTCGTGATGTTGTTCTTGAATATTGGTTTGGTTCTTGGGGTAAATTCCTTTTCCCTGGTTGAAGACCAAAAAAAAAAGACCAAAAAAAGAAAAACATTTCAATTTTGATCGTCTCCGCGTGTGAAAAAGTTGTTGATATTTTTATTTACAACTAATAATAATTAATAATGATTACTATTTTAAATAAATTTATATACCATGCATTGTCAGAGAAACACATGTACATAGTGGATTATTTTTTTGGAATTGTATAATATTCTTTATATATAATTACATATATAATCATTTGTTTATAAAGACAGCAGTCATAAGTTTTTCTATTTATTAATTAAAAAAAAAAAATACAAAGAATAAAAAAATAAAAAATAATATGGAACCGACATTTGAAAATTTATTGAAAATCTCCTTAGAAAGGCAATATCAACCATCAACATTTGTTAAATTGTATACCGATTTTCAAAAAAAATATTCTAATTCAAATAATGAAAATATAGATATTTCCTTATTGTATACAGATATTGAAAAAAATTACCTTCAAAGGGATTATGTTTATGAAATATTGGTCGGATCAGATATTAATAATACATTCAAAGAATTTATATTTTATTTTTCATTCATTTCAAATAATATCACTTTAAAAGATCAAAATGAAGTTCTTTTGTTTATAAATCAAATCAATGAAAAATTTCCATGGAAAAATTATGCTTTAAATAATCAAGTATTAACTTCTTTATCAAACTATTCTAAATATTTAATTCAAAAATTTAATGAGTCTAATGAATTTAATAAATTAACTATATTATTTGTTAAATTATTAGGTAATATATTTAAAGTTTCAAACGATATTAAATTAAATGAAAATTTCGTACAATCAATTACTGAATTTTCAGAATGGTTATTATTTAAATCTTTAAATGATGCTTATAAATCTCTAAATCATTATTTAAATGAATATACTTTATCACTTGCTAAATTGGGTTTTAATATAAATGCAGAAAATAATAATAATAATAATAATAATAATAATAATAATCTTACTATCAATAATACAATTAATAATAACTATAAAAATGATTTATTAAATAAAAAGAAAAATATTAGAATTAATGAAAAAGAAAATTTAAAATTATTAAAATTTAAAAAAATTATTTGGTTATCACAAAAATTTTCAATTGAATTTACAAAATTAGATGATCAATTTATAATAGATTTTAAAGAATTACTTAATTTATCAAATGTTTCAACTGTTGAGTGTATGTATACATTATCAATGGAGTTATTAAATGGAATTTTACAATGTATTCAACTTTCAAATTCAAATAATAAATTAATTTTAAAAGAATATTTAATTTGTAAAATACCATGGTTTTTTAAACATATTTTAAAAATAAATCAATGTAAATTAGAGAAAATTATTGAAACTATTTTAAATGATGATTTATTTTCAATTATTTTACAAAATAAAGATATAATTAATGAATTTGAAAAAAATTTAGTTGAATTAGAATTAGTTAGAATTGGAATTTTTAAATTAAATAATACATTATCTATTGATAATAAAATTGAAATTTTCACACATGATGAACTTAATCATAATTATACACATAAATTTATTGAATGTAATCCAGAATTTACATCGATTGAAGAAATTGGATTACCAGATTTTGTTGATAAAATTAATAATTCAATTAAATCGAAAAATCAATTTTGTGAATTATTTATGGAATCTTTTAAATCATTTATGTTAACAGGTGATACATTAAGATTACGTCGTTTATTGATTTCAGGTTCAATAAATTTTAATATATTAGATTATTTATTATTAAATAATTCACCATATGAAATTTTATATCCATTATTAAATTTTTTAGAAAAGCAAGTTATTCAAACTCCTGAAAGTATTGGAATGAATACAGCTGAAAGATATTTAAATCAATCAAATCAACCTGATTTATTAATGGATTTAGATATTGCAGGTGATGATTCATCTAATGCTCAAGATTTTTTTAGTGATTTATCAACAATTTTAGTTTTTTGTCAATTTATTATTTCAAGATATAATTTAATAATTAACGATATTGATATTTCATTAATTCCTAATACAATTTCATTATTAAAAAATACAAAAATTATTGTTGATAAAACAAATTTAGAAAATTCAATTAAAGATATTAAACTTAATAATGATACAATTAATAAATGGATTTCTTCAATGTTTGATCCATCAAATGTTGATGGTATATCAGATAGTTTAATTAAAATTAATACACCATTAGAATATTCCCAACTAATTCCAAGAATTGTAAATGAAGCAATTATTTGTAACAATTTAGGTTGGTTAGATGATGATGGTTTAATGGGAGGATTAGAATATTTACATCAAAAATTTTTAGTTGGTTGGATGGTTTACGTTATTGAAGAAATCTGTAAAATTAAATGGATTAATAATGGTCAAGATAATAAATTAGATTTAATATTAGAAAAAGTTTTAAAACAATTATTAGAAATTAAAGATAATGAAAATATGGATATTAAAATTATAATTAAATTAGTTAAAGAGACAGTTAATGATAAAATCAAAGAAAATTTTAATAAAATTGATTTAAAACTAAATGAACCAGCAAAACTAATGAACCCGGTTGAAAATTTTACAAATTTAATTAAATTTCTATTAATTAGTGAAAAGGAAAGTAATAATACTAATAATGCTAATAATGATTATCAATTTGATTTAGGACAGATTTGGTCTGTTTTAATTTCAAATAATTTAACAGTAGACTACCTTTATAAAGAATTGAATATTTTAATTAAAAATTCTCAACTCTCATCTGATTTAGTTTATGAATTAATTAGTTATGTGTTAGTTACATTCTGTAAATGGATTGTTGGTGACAGTATTAATATAACATGGCCTACATTATTATCTCAAATAAATGATATCAATTCATCGAATAGAAATTTACAAAATCTTAAACTAATATTTAATAGGAAACCAACTGATATAACGATTAAAGGGTATACAAATAAAGAAAATAATAAAACTGAAGATGGAAATAATAAAATTGAATCTGGATTTTTTGGTTTTATTCAAGAACCTAAATCATCTGAGGAAAATGATAATCATTTGATGGATATTGAGGAGGATAAAATAGATAAAGGTATTGATATATATGGAGAAAATCTCCTTCTACTTGCATATGAGAATAGAGGAAATTCCATAATGGAGAAATTTTTACGTTGTGTTTTAAACCATCTTAGCTAATTAATTAATACAATTTATAAAGTAAATTATATTATATAAAACATGTTAATATTGTCAAGCAGTGAAAAAGCGTCAACCACCCACTTACCCAAAAGGGAAAGAAAACGAGAATTTCAGCGAGTTCGTTGATTTCATGTCGTTCATTTTATTGGCTGACACAACAGTTTGTTATTTGTTAGTTCTTATCTGGTTCAATTAATAAATATATTTAATTATCAATTTCAAGTACAAATATACCAATACTAATTATATATGTCAAGGATTCCAGTTATTGCATTTCCTGAAGATAATACTCTTCCACCATTAAGAATACCACCAACTCATCCAGTAATTAGATATATTAAAGTGTTATCAAGAACTACACTTTTATCGACATTATTAATTTATTTACTTGCAAAATTTATATTAACACCTGTTTTTTCAACTATATTAAAGGGTAGATTTGAATTTCATAATGCAGTTTATATACGGCTTAAAGCTTTACATTCTAAATTGAAGAAATCAGTTAAAAATCCTCCAGTTGTTGATGTTTCATATAATGGTAAAAAATTAATTGATAGAACTATATCAACAGATGATATTTTTATAGAAGAAACAAAACAATATGAAGAAAATAAATTTAAAAAAAATATTAAAGGTTCACATTATCCAATGTCATTTAGCTTAGATAATAATATCAAAGAAGTTAGATTTTCAGATGATTCAGTTATTGACAATGTTGAAGGTCCAATTTTTAATGAATTAAATAATGAAACTAATTATACATCAAAAAAATTAGGAAATAGATTAGTTGAATTAAAGCAAAAATTAAATAATTTAAAAGTTCCTGAATATACACAATTATCAACATCAGGTTTTAATAATGGTGATATTGAAATGAATTCATTACTTTATCAAATTAAACAACTTAAAACATATCTTGAAGTTGTATCATCAGAACCACCACGTGAAATGTTATTTAAAAAACCATTATATCATATTCAAGTAGGTAAAACTCATAATAATAATAATAATAATAATAATAATAATAATAATAATAATAATAACTACAAATATAATTATTTAGATATCTTAAATGATAATATAAATGAAATGAAAAGAATACTTGATTCGAAAAGAAATTTATAGATATTTTATAAGATTAAATAGTTATTTTTTATTTTATCTTAATTTATTATACAATTTTCTATTTACAAGTTATTAAATTATAAAGAAATTAATTAAACTAATTAATCTTGATTTTTATTAGTATCCGTTGTAATTACTGAATTTACGTAATTTGATATTTTCCCATCTTTAATTTTTTCCCTTTCAATTCTAGCTTGATTTAATTCATCAAAATCTTTTTGAACATTTTCAAAACCATGTTTTAAATAATATGAATGTAATTCTTGTTTAAAAAATAATGGAATTTCCATCTTAAGTTTACGTTCGGTTTCTTCAATAAATTCATTAAATTTAGTTTCAACCATTTTCTCTGCAACTTGTTTTGAAACTCTTCTTTCCCATCTAGATTCTAATTTACTTAATTCTTTCTCATTTGGTGTCCATCTAGATTTTAAAATTTTGGCAATTGCAACTGGTGAAACATTAAAAAATTCAGCTAATTTCTCATTTGGTAATTCTTCAGGAAACTCATCATGTAATACTCTAATTGCTCTAGATGTACTTGGACTTAATTTTTTAACTTTTGATAAATCCAATTTCATTGATTTTTCTTTTAATGCATATTTATTTCTTAACCATTGAGGAAGATTTTTATTCTTTCTCCAGCCTGGTGGTGGTAGTTTTGTTTTATTGTTTTGTTTCTCATTATCATCAATTGCTTTATCTTTTTCTAATAATTCAGCTTTACCTTTAAATCCACCAGGAAGCTTATCTAAATCAGGAAGATTCCAGGAAGTGGGTCTTTTCACATTTGTTTTCAAGTTGATCTTGGTGGCATGTAACCATCTTTTCTGACAAATATTTATCAGCAACATCGTAATCACTTTGACAACAAACTACTGTGAGAAATCATATCAGTATTAAAAGTGTTAATTGCCAAAAAAGAAAAAAGAGAAAAAAGAAAAAAAGAAAAAAAGAAAAAAAGAAAAAAAGAAAAAAAATGAATATTTTTTGTCAAACAAAACAAAACCAAAATTCAGTTTTTCTTCTTTTTCTTTTTTTTTCACTAAAGAAAAAATAAAATAATTTTCTTTTTCTTTTTAAAGTGGCAATTTTTCTCTTTGTATTTTATCTTTGGAGGCTTGATGTATTTACTTGTCTTTCTTTATAGAATAAAATATTCTTATTGCTATAGTTATAAGTATACCATACAATCATGAACATTGTTAAACGATTTTTTATGAAACATAATAATTATCCTATAGACGATTCCAATATGATCCCATCAGGTCAATTATATTTAGTACGTTCACCATCATCACCAAAATCTGAAAATGAATGTCTTTATAATGATGCAATTTTAACAATCAGAGAGACAAATCATTCATTTGTTTATCAAATGGTTATTTGGAAAGGAAATTTATCAGATTCAGATTCTTTAGATGATGATGATAATGAAGATTCAGAGACAAATGATAATTTTTTCGAAAATGATTCAAATATTTTAAAATCTTTTATAATTGATTCAAATTTAAATATCTGTTTATTTGAAAGATATCAACAAAAAATTATATCATGGAAAGATATGGAAGGCGATTTAGGTGATAAGTTTGAATATAGAATTACATCAACAGTTCCAAATGATACAATTGAACAATTTATAACTGCAATTTATAAATGTAAATATGAACAAAAATATAAAAAATCAAGTGCAAATATTAATGTTAATGATATTAAAGAATTTATTATTGATAAAAATGAAAGTTGTGATAATTGTTTAAATTTTGCAAATAATTCTGCAGTTTCAAGTACTTTATATATGAAAAAATTATTATCACCAAAGAGAAATATAGCTGATGAAGTTGAATTTGCAGCAGAAGGTGATAGTGATAGTGATAGTGATAGTGATGATGATGATGATGATGATGAATATTATAAATCAGATAAGGATTATTACAATGATGAGGATGATGGTAGTGAGGATGGTGACAACGAGGATGATGAGGATGACAATTCGAATTTTGTTGATGCATCAGAAGTTCCATCACATACAAATCCAATTAACCAAAATATTATAAGAATTTTAATTGATTCATTTCCATGTGAAACTTATTCATATAATTCAGAAATTCAATCTTTTACAAATGTCTCTAATAATACAACAATTTCATTATATCAAATTTCAAATTGGAATTATTGTATTGAAATTAAAGATAATAAAGATAATAATAAAATTTATGCAATATCTGCAATTGATGAAAAATCGGATCCAACTTTTAGATTTGAACAATTTTCATTTCTTTTTAATGTATATAATGAAAAAAGTGCAACAACTTGGTTAGTTAAATTTGAAAATAGATCAATTTATGAATCTTTTCAAAAAGTTTATATGAGATTAAATTGGCAATATAAAAATCAAGAAACTTATTCAACTGAAAAAAGAGATGAAGATTATTTAATTGATTCTTTAGAAGCAATGGATATAGATGATGAAAATGAAGAAGATAGAGATGATCTTGAAGAAGATAATGAAGAAGTAGAAGAACCAATTCACTCAGTATCTTCATTTCAAAATAAAAAATTTCAAAATATTATCGATGAATCAGATGAAGAAGATAAATTTCAAAAACATAGTAAGAATTCAGGATTAGCTGTTGGTTTAGCAACTAACAGAACATTTATTTCAAAAGATGATAAATTAGGTATATTTAAAACTGATGATTCAGGAATAAATTTTATATCAACAATTGATAAATTATCATATTCAAAAGATAAAAGAAAGAGAATAAGACCAAATAAAATGATGTTAATGGATAATGATAGAACAATGATTATTCAAGGTAAAAATGAATTGAATAATTTACATAAAATTGATATTGAATATGGTAAGGTAGTTGAAGATTGGGAAATTGAAAATAATAATGATAATAATAATAATAATAATATAACAAATATTGAAAGTTTTACAACAAATGAAAAATATGGTAATTTATTAAAAGATCCAACATTTTTAGGTTTAAGTTCAAAATCAATGTTTAAAATTGATCCAAGAATGAATAAAGGGTTTATAAGTACAGAAAAAAATTATAAGACAAAAGTTGGATTTAAAGAAATTTCAACTACAAATAATGGATATATTGCAGTTGCAAGTAATAATGGAGAGATTAGATTATATGATCAACTTGGTAAAAATGCTAAAACTGCATTACCTGCATTAGGTGATAAAATAATTGGATTAGATGTATCATCAGATGGTAGATATTTATTAGCAACATGTCCAACATATCTTTTATTAATTGATACAAAGATTAAAGATGGTAAATATTCTAATCAGCTTGGATTTGTTAGATCATTCCCAGCAGATTCAAAACCTAAACCAATTAGATTACAACTTAAACCTGAAAATATTGCATATATTAAACAAAATTTTGGTAAAAATTTAATTTATTCACCAGCAAAATTTAATGAATCAAGTAATGGAGAATCTGTAAGATTTATTATAAGTTCAATTGGACCATTTGCAATTACATGGGATTTAAAGAAGATATTAAATAATAAGAAAGATATTTATAAAATTCGTAGATATCAAGATGATGTTATAATGAGTGAATTTGTTAATAATGATGATAAACATATGGTTTTAGCTCTCTCTGATAATGTTGCACTTGCATCAACCTCATCATTTAGGAGACCAGTTGATGAATTTAGCATTGTTAAAACTGCATTTTAGTAATTAAATTAATTTATTAATTAATTCGATATGTAAGCTATATAATTGATTTTTATGTATATATAACTATGTAATTTAGGTTTTAAAAAATGAAAATGAAAATAAAAATAAAAATAAAAATAAAAATAAAAATAAAAATAAAAATAAAAATAAAAAAAAAAAAAGTTAATTTAATTTCTAAATAAAAATGTATCCTTCATTTCTTGCCTCCATATTTTAAAATATGCATTAAATCGTTGAATTGTTGTTGGTTTAAATTTTAAATTTGAATTTAAATTTCGATTTTGTCTTATATTATTATTGAATCCATTAATACCTGAAGGTGGATGTGGAGGTGGTAAATCATTCATCATGGCATGTACAATTCTTACATAATAATGAAATCTTGGAGATGTTATTAACTATATGTAAATTTATTAGTGTATAATAATAAGAAATGTTAGATGAGAAATCTATTTTCAAGTAAATGAAAAATTATAGTTTGGTACATACTCGTCGATAAAGCCACTGTTCAAACATTTTACTTATGATAGCTGGTTATTAATCGTATGAATGATGAAATGTTGTCATATTATTTATTAATTTCGGATAGGATTGGAAATATTTTGATAATAAATAGGAAATCTGAAGGCGTTAAGAAAAATTTGATTTTTCCTTTAGCGAAGGGACATTTTTTTAACTGATTTGCTATTTATCTTAAACCCCCAGTAAAATAAGAAATTAGGTCCGTGCGCAAAGGATTAGTCGGCGGGGAGAAGGAGGAAAGGGGGGGGGGGGACCCCACAAACATTAATTGCTTAGAACCGGCCCACAAGAAAAATAAATAATACGCCCCGCCCAGCAAAAAAATATGGTAGCGTTATATCCAATAAACGGTTTTTTTTTTTTTAACTACATTTGCTGCTATGAAATTTGTTTCTCTATAACTGCTATGTTTCATCAAAAAGTCAATAAAAGGAGATAAGATGCAAAAACAATATTTTTAAGATAAAGAAAACTAAATAAATAATATATAATGATATAAATAAATCAAGTGAATAATTGCCTAAATCGAGTGCAGACAATTGAATCTTCTGTTTTCCATAGTAAATAAATCAATTTATCTAAAACATCAATATCATAAAATTCATAATTACAATTGGCTTTAATATCATTTATCATATTTGAATTTAAACAATTATAAGAATCTGTTAAGATATCTAAATCATTAAGAGTTTTATCTATTGATTTATTAGTAAATTTATAATAATTTATAATAATATAATTTGAAATTGAGTTCATTAATGATAATAAATTAATAAAATCAATTAATAAATATTTATAAATTAAATAATATTTATTTTCATTATTAATATTATCTAAATAATTTGAATTTAAGAATAAATTCAAATTCCAGATATTATTATTATTATTATTATTATTATTATTATTATTATTATTATTATTATCATTAATATCAAAATTAATTGAATTATTATTTAAATTAAATAATGATTTCATTAATTTTAATTTTAGAATTAAATTATTTGAATTAAGTAAATTTAAAATTGAATGTATTAATGAATTATCAATACATTCATTTAAAGTTAAATTTTTAATTAATTTTAAACGATCCTGATTAAATGATGATAATTTTAAATTAAAAAATTGATAATTAATATTATAATTTAAATTAGTTGAAAAAATATTAAATAAATAGAAATTTTTATTTGAAATTGATGAAATTCTAGAATTTAATTTAAAATTTTTAATTGAATCTAGATTGATTTGAGAATTTGAACTTAAATTTAATAAACAATCAATATCATTATTTGAATAATAATAATTTTGACTTAAAATTGATAATTTTAATGGAGAACTTGACCTTGAAATTGGAGGTGAAGGTGAATTTTCAATTGAAGAATTTAATGAAGTAAAAGATTGAATAAATTTATTATTATTAATTAAAGATTTATTTTTATTATATGAATAATTTAAATCTAATTCCAATTGATTTGAAACAGGTATAAAATCATAATCTATTTGATCATTACAATTTAAATTTAAATTTAAATTTAAATTATCTAATGTAATATTATTATTGTTTAATATAGCAATTGATCTTGGAGTTGTTAAATTATTATTATTTGATAGAATTGACGCATGATCATCTTGATGATCATTATCGTTTCTATTCTCATTATTATTATTGTTAATAATATCATTAAAAGATTTGAAAGAATCTTTTGTTTTATTCTTATTTGAATTAGTTATAAATTTTGAAGTAAATTTAACAGTATTTTTAAAGATTTGTTTTGAAGATTTTGTTGAATTTTTATCATAATGCATAATATTTAAATGGTTTAATTGTTGCTTCATTTTGTTATTTTAATAATTTGCTGTTTTATATAAGAGAAGGAAAGATATGTTGTAATTTAAAAAAAAAATAAATATATATTTAGCTGAGCCTTATATATATATATATATTTATAGATTTTTTAATTTCAATGCTATAATCAATGTAGTTTCCTAAATAGGAAATAGGAAATGCTCATCCCTCAATTTTAAGAAAAAAAGCGCGCTTACGTAAGCACACACAGTTTATTTAGTTAGTTTAAATGAAATGTACACATGTACATATTACTTATCCCAACACATTAAAAATTTAAAAGTAAAAAAAATTTATTACCCAATAAAAATTAACAGCGAATTTATTTATTGTGTAATAATTTTTCTCTTTTTTTTTGTTTTCATATATTGAATGGATGGAAGGCGTCTGAATTGAATACAACAAATACGTACGAATAAAGGATTAACATGTTTTAATGATTATCTTAACTTTATTAGTTTTATTATTTTAATTAACTTTTGATTATTAGATTCTTAAATTTATTAACAATCAACATGTCTCAAGTCTTCAGAAGATCTCTTACTACTTTGATCCCACCAAAGATTGCATCTCCAACCGTATGTAATTGAATGAGTTAGAAATTGAATAAATGTTTTTTTAATTATTAAATTGAATTGATACTAACATAATAAATTTAAATTTATTAATCTTTTAAATTTAGAATTTAAGCTCTAACCCAGCTGCTAAGAGAATGCAAAATATTGTTGCATTCTACTCAAAATTACCAAGAGGTGCTGCAACTTTTGAAACTCCAAAGACTCCATTTGCAATCTATAGAGAAGCTTACAGAAATAAAGGTGCTCCAGTTTTACATTTTGCTTTAGCATTCCTTTTCTTAGGTTATGGTCTTGAATATTACTTCCATTTATCTCATGAAAAGGAACATCATTAATTTAATAAATGAATGAATCAATTGATTGATTGATTAATTGATTGATTATTTATTTATTTATTTATTTAGATGTATAACGAAATTAACTTATTTATTTATTTATTTAATGTTTATAACATACTTTTAAAAAAGAAAAAAAAAAAAAAAAACAAAAAATTCAATTCTATCTATTAAAATTTAAATCTTATCTTTTCTTTACTACTTTCAACATTTCATCAAAATCCATTTTTTCATATGGTTTACCAATTTTTTTACCATTTTCAATTTCAATTTTATGAATTTTAATCCAATCATCCCAATAAATTGGATTTAAATTTAGATCTAAAATTTTTTCTTGAATTGCAATTCTACCCTTTTTCTCATTATCTTTATTAATTGGTATATCCTTTAAATCATTAATAATTGAATTTGAAACTGTTAAACTATCAATTAATGAATTATTAATATTACCTTGACTACCATTTGAAATCCAACCAACACAATATGAATCATTCCTATTTAAAACTTTACCATTATTATTTAAAATTTTACCATTTTCGAATAAAATTTTAAAATCTTTAAATTCTAAAAGTGGTTCACATTTATAACCAGTTGCTAAAATTAATAAATCATTTTTAATTGATGAAATTTTATTTGTTGATTTAATTTTCCATTGATTATCTTCTTTAATTAATTGATTTTCTTTAAATAAAGTTTCATCAAGTAATTCAATATTATTATTAATATCATTTTTAAATTTAATTCCAATTGGATCTTTTAAATATTGTAAATTCCAAGTTTTCTTAATATTCTTAATATTATTACTATTATTAATTTTATTAAAAATTTCAGTATATTTATTTAATAATGAAATTCTACGTTTATTAATTCTATCTAATTTAATATCATTTAATTGATTTTCAAAATCTTTAAAATTATAACCTGTAAAATAAATTCCAAATTTATTTAATTCTAATAATTCCCTTAATTCTTTATTTGTAAATTTACTATCTAAAATACCTTTCCTTGCAATTATATTTATATTTTTAATTTTATTATTTTTTAATAAATTTAATGCATTATTTGAAATATCAGTTTTTGATAAATCTTTAATTGAATTAATTAATAATAATCTAGCTATATCAATTGAAACATTACCATTACCAATAATTGAAATATTTTCAATTTTATCAAATGGGATTTTCAAATTTTTAAAATTTGAGTTACCATTATACCAATTTACGAAACTAAAAGAATCGATAATAAATTGATTATTATTATTAATGTTATTATTATTATTATTATTATTTTGTTGATTAAATAAATTTTTAAAAATTGGTGGTATATTTGGAATTGAAGAACCATAAGCAAATAATACTAAATTATAATTTTTATATAAATCTGATAAATTTAATTTTGAATTTTTTGTAGAAATTGGTAAATTACCAAAATATTTAAAAGATCCATTTTTAATATATTTTTCAATTTCATTAAATCTATCAATACAATTTTTAACTTCTGGATGATCAGGAGCAACACCATATCTAACTAATCCAAATGGTGAAGGATTTTTTTCAAACATATCAATTTCAAAATCATTTGGTTTTTCCTTTAATAAATTTAAAACTGTATAAAATGCAGAAGGTCCTGAACCTATTACTGCTAATTTTCTTTTAGTTGATAATCTTCTAATTAATTGCATATTTGGTTAATGAATTATTAATAAAATAAAAAAAAAAAAAGAATTAAATAGTGTTTTTGTTTTTTTTTTAAAAAAAAATTAAAAATTCATGTTATATAGCGAAGAAGGATATTTATTATTAGTCAATTATTATATATTCTCTTTCAGTTTTCAAAATTGGTAAATTTTTACTACACCAATTTATATCTCTAAAGAATTTCTTTGGATCGATTGAATTAGAATTTTTAATATTAATTTTATTTAAAATATTTTGATAATCATCTTGTAAAAATTTTTGTTCTCTAATAATTAAATTATCATCAAAATCTATAAATAATCTAGTTTCAATTAATCTAATTAAAACATTATCAACTCTAATAAATAATCTTTGTAATAAAAGTAAACAATTTGACATTACTCTAATTTTAATATTTAAAATTGAAATTCCATTATCACCTAATTCATCTTCGAATAAAATCATATCATCAAAGAATTTAATTGGATTATTATTTGATAATTTATTAATTGGAATTTTAAATTTATTATTTGAATCATTAATCCAATTAAAATTATTTTTAATTACTGAACCTTTATAAAAAGTTGTATAAGTCCAATCAAATGGTTTATGTATTTTTAAATTATCATTATTATTATTAATAATAATATTATGATTATTGGTATTATTATTATTTATCTTTGAATTAAACCAAGAATTTGCATATGAAACTTTAATTAAATTTTGAGGATTTTTATCAACTAATTTTAAAGCATCTAATGCATTAAACATTATATGAAATTTAATTTCATTATTATTATATTCATTATTATTATTATTATTATTATTATTATTATTATTATTATTATTATTCGGTTTAACATATAAAATTTCTAATTTATTATTACCAAAAATCATTTCAGGTAAAGTTATATTATTATTAAGTAAACTCTCAAACTTTTCAATTTCATTAAAATTTAAAATTGGTTTCCTTTGAGTACAAATAAACCAATTATTATTAATTGAAATTGAAGGATTATCAACAATTGGTAATGAAGCAACTGGAGAGGGTATTATAATTTGACCACAATGATTACAAGTTGGATTTGAATTATTTGATAAATTAATTAATTGATGATGATGATGATTATCATTATCTATATCGTTATCATTATCATTATCTATATTATTATTATCAATATTTATTAATTTATTTGGATATCTTGATCTAGTTGTTAATTGATGTAATTCTCTAGCTGCATTTATATGTAATGAATTCAAGTTTATATTTTTTTTTGACATTGTTTTATCAATCATTTGATTATTAAAAGAATAATTAA